>DWRA01001375.1:0-17306 GCA_018250295.1 Spathilepia clonius
GTAACGACTGCGACACAGTTTTTACTATTGCAGTAGTTACGAACTTACAGTCTGCGAAATGTTTTATCGAAATAAAGTTTTTATTATTATTTTTATTATTACAAAGTAATCCAAAGTTTCGATACGTTCTTATGAAATAGGTATTGATGACATGGAGTTTGACACGAATGTCGGTTCTAGTTCACTTCAGATTCAGTTAAGTAAATCTTAATAGCGTAAAGAAACCTAATATGAGGCTATATAATAGAATTTTTTCATACACATCACATCTCAAAAATTATCCAAGAATATTTTGTTGTACATAAAATACTATAATATAATGTTAAGCCGTAACCGTGTTTATTTTTTAATATGTTATGATATTTCTTAGTCTTTGATCATTTAAGTAATTTATTGGCTTCATAAATTGAAAGAAACATCAAATTTAGATATTAATATGTCTTTCAACATAGAATAATTCTGTCTGTATGGCTGTAAGTTTATTAACTAACTAGAAACGACCGACTGGTACTTTGGAACAACTCGACGAATGTTATATTATGCTAAATATACATTTTCGTATCACAAAAGGTTTATTGAAGTTTTATCGGAATAGAAGCAATTTTTGTCCTCCAGATGTCTTTGGGTTATTACAAATTAACTTTTTTCACTGCATTACTGGATAATAGACTGTAATATACTTTCTTATAAGTATCTCTCGATGTTCTCATAAACGGATATTTTAATTATTATGACTATTTGACGATAGTGGAAATGATACCATACCGTCCTGACACGTAGAGTCCCGGATTCGAAGCATGGTCCATATTAATGATAAACGACGAGTTAAGTGTGCTATTCTAGTCCTGGATTTGTAATTACTCAACCTTAGGTGCATATATGGTACCAACAACACAAGAAATCTTAGTGTGTGGCTACAGTTATTATAACTTTATCTACAGAGTGCATTATTTGCAACACTGTAGATAACTACCTACTGAAGCAATTTAAGATGTTGGAAAATACGAGGAGAGCAGCGGAAAATCTTATCTAATATCCAATTTAAAACACCCAGTCACGTTTTACGACACGACAGTTGCGAAAATTAATCTCTAGCCAACATCATGTTTTATGACGGATTGGACATAACAAATATGTTGACATCCTTTTATATATATATAGTAAAATATTATTCGTCTACACATTCAAATTTTCACACTAATTTCAAGGGGATTATTCTCAGAAATCACACTGCGAGAACTTACAATGTTGCAGTGGTCATTATAGTAATAGAAGTTAGTTAAAGTTAATTGATACCAGAAAGAATCGAAGCCACATCTGAATTAACAACGCACCGGATGCACGGCATTATATTTTAACCCCTTAGACTAAGTAATTTTATACATACAATGTACTCTAGTGTATATACTAAGAAATAATATTGACCCAGAAGTCCAATTATGGAGTCTCCTCATAACACACGCATGTTATTAATGATATTTTGTATTATTTTTTATTTGCCCCACCAACATTAAATAATAAAATATACCTACCTACAAGCGTTTAAGTTAGTGTACCTAAATATTTTTTTTATATGATAGTAGCAAACTAGCGTGTAGTCCACCTGATGGTAAGTGGCATCTGCCACCCATGGACATTTGTAATCGACCCCAGGTAAGATTAGAGTAAACTCCCACTCGAGGTCGATCGCAGATACGTTGCAATCCCTGAGGACTATGTTGGAACGCCTTAGATAAGTGTGTCTCACTTACCACACCCTTTAGCCAGAATATAGAAGCGTTTAGAAATGTTGTTAGGCAGAAATAGATGTACCGGTGGTTCTCCCGGACTCGAACTACAAGAGTTTTACCACATTAAATTTATACTGAGTACAAATTTAGAAGTGAAACAAAGAAGAAAAACAATAGCCAAGCATGGGCCTATCATGGTGCTACTAAGCTCGCAAAACATGTTAAGACTTTGCCGATTTTTTGCTACTAATATCACGACTCAAATCGAAATCGAATCGGTGACTCGAATAGTATGCTGTTGTTATTGTACGCTGTTTAGTGTACCTCAGTAAGTGTAGCAATTACAATTAACGATTCAATTAAATCGGCCCACCGCGACACGGCGACTCGCTCTACATTGCAGTATATTTGCCAACACGGCTGATACACGTGTACCTAATATATCAACAGTGGAGAAATGCACTAATGATTAGTCGTCCCCGTCCACAAAAATGTCTAAAACTTTATCAGAAGTCATGGTATAACTGTTTGACTAATTAGTTGTCTAGTCTTAACAAATTTGGCTATATAAATTGTCGTGGTTATAACTTTGTTGAACTGAGGTTCTAAAGTAATGGCGTAATATTGGTTCCGCCGCCCAGGAATGTGTGGGCGAAAAACTGAACTGCATTCAGAAGTAGGAATCTGGCGCTACCAATCTAAGATATCTGTCTATGAATAATATTGTTAAACATTTCCCAGATTGTTTCATAAGATTAATTTCCACTTATATTGATTATATGTCAGCATTAGATATATCAAACCTGCAAATAAACTACAGTGAATAGAACTTTTATAAATTGTTCTAGGCTGTAATTAATATACCTACGTAATCTAAATATTTCGTAGGTACATGTGAACTTTAGATGATTACTGACATTTTATTATATTGAATATATTTTAAACCATTTTTATTTTGTGCATAGTGTACAAATGTATAGCTTATACTAGCTAGCTTAATATGAGTTCTATCCACGTCGTCACACGTCATCCACGCGTGCGTAAGTTCTATAGAAACCCTAATCCCTACATTTGAGTTTACATTGAGGGTGAAATTATGAATCATAATATAGCGGAAATCTTTCAGCATTACATTTGGTATTATGTAGAGTTTAATATCGTAAGTATATAAGTGTTATTACAGTACAGCGTGATTACAAAATGTAAGTTTACAGTTTCGCGGACTACTTCTAGAGATTAGGCACATTATTTCAAGTAGAAGATGTATTTTAATTAATAGTTTGTATAATAGAGGATAATTCATAGTTACCATTATTACGTCATCTGAATGAAACATGATAAGTATTTGGCTGAATCCATTCACTCCAATGATTAACCATTGCGTTTGTCGTCTCTTTGGAAATGTCTAATGCAAAAGGTTAGCGCTTTTTGCCAACACGGGCCACATAGTAGCTACAGACGGATGTGGCGGACCGCATTCGGAAGCAGTCTACAAAAATTTTGGCTACTAAAAAAATTTACATACACAAATAATGGTCTTAGAAATCTTGACGCTGAAAAAGAGATTCGTCAAAGACAATAAATTAAACAATATAATTTGAAGTAACGAGGGCGAAATATTAGTTTCTAGTAAAATCTATGGGCTCCAAGAAGCGGTTCTAGGTAGAGGATCGAGACCGCGGGTTGCCGTCAGCTACTTGCATTGCATTGGAATATGTAACCTAAATTAAAAACAAATATTGAATGCGGAGATGAAGATTCTTTAATATGGAGTACCTACCCCAGAATACCTGCGCACGTTATGTTACCACAACGTTCTTTTATTTTTGTTTGAATTAATTTAACATTTGTATGTTTTTTAAGCTAAATGTGAGAATTATTGTTAGGTGGTATATAAAGTAGCCAAAATTGTGTATTTAAAAGAAATAAATGAATTGAATCATATGAATTTATCCCAAAAATATTTAGGGTTATTTGAGAAAAAAATTAAAACAAGTTCCATATTTACTAATTTGGTAGTGTTAAATTAACGTGCTGTCCATCTGATGGTAAGTGGCTACTGCCGCCCATAGATATAATCAACCCCTGATAATTACTAGTGTCCTACGTGAGTGACTCTCACCCTAAGGCTAACTTGGAACATCTCATCATCGTACAAACTATAACACAGCAATGCTTAACACTGCTGTTATTAGGCAGAAATAGATGTGGCAGTGGTACCTCTGGTCTCTTTAAGTAGTTAATTAAAGTAGAAGAAGTAGAACCTTAACCATAACCTTTTTAAATATTTACCTTTGGTGTCGTGTACGAATAGTCTAGAAGAGCTGTTTGAAGAGAAGAGCTATCTAAAAGAGAGTCTGTTTCTAGAAGAGCAAAACTACGTACGGAACATACTCTTATTTTAACACATTTGGTAAGTTCTTCGTTAAACTACTCGTAGCTACATAGGTACCCCATCGGATATAAGGACACTTTACTGTAATCACAGGCGACTCCACTTGAGTCATGCTTATAACCAGAAGTAGTCAGACAAAGTGAAAGTTCTTTTATAAAGATCTATTTAAGCAATTGTAATTTTTTTGTCACAGAATGGTTTTTTTTAGTGTACATTTAAAGAGCACAAGTCTACGCTGCGGGTCTACTCAAGACTTGCAAGATGTTCTTATAAAAGGTGGCATTTTTTTCTGGAGTGGCAAAGTAAAGATTAGACACTGTTCGTGACTACTAGGGAGTAAATAACAAATTGGCAAGAATACTTTACTGTCTTCTTGTAATATCCACAAAAGTTAATATAGAATACTGATAGAGTATAAAGATGTTTTAAAATAGGTACTTATGTAATATCTTAATAGGTATGGTGTTGATCACGCGGAAAAATTAAGTTGAACACAAGCTGAAAATTCTGTCTGTCTGTCTGTACGTTTGCTACTAAAGTAAATGAAATGGCAACGGTTCACTCCATGAACATATTTACTTTACAGAAACAATGTTCCGTTGTCTTATGCTTATCTAATGGTTTTAGAAAAATAAACTTACTTATATGCAACATTTAGTTATTAGTATTAAAACCAACTAAATTGTTGATCCAAAGCAATGACTTCATTCCATATTAGAGATTACTCCACGTGTGTTGTGCTTTGTCTAGGTGACAGAGACTAATTAAAATCACTGGTTTAGTATTAGTATTCTCTATATACGAAGATTTCAACAATGATTCTATCGTCTTATTAATAACTACTTGTAAAATCGAGAGAACTATTTATTTTTCCGCGAAAAATGTAATAAATCCTAATTTATACGTTCACAATGTAAAAAATAATGTGAGATATTGCCATAATACATCATCATTTGAAAATACACCTCCCATAAATCGTATTGCGGAGGCGCTTTTATATTTTTTAACTGTATTTTATTTTATTTTTATAACATTCATGGATGCTATGATTTTTAAAAGGTCATGTCATAAGATTATTAAAAGTCATGAACATGCTTTTGTTGAGCGTAAAAGTCTGTGCAATATATGTACGTAAGTTAACGGAGCAAATGTTTACATAAAATACTCTAACTACTGCTTTTATTTGCGTAATCATGGCTCAATCTTTATTTCAGCGAATGATCGTAAAATAAATGAATTCATCGTTTTAAAAGATAAACGCGATTTAATTATGTGCTTTGTATTAATACAATAAAACAACGCATACTTAAATTGTTGAGAAAAAAATACTTACATTTAATATTTCCAACACTACGACAAAAACACGATAATCACCAATTATAGTTTACTAAGCACTTCGTATACCTTATAAATGATTGCGTTCACTATTGACTATTAACAAATTTAAAAAGTAAACGATTGTCCCCTGCAAATGGCGGGAAGTTTTAATGGCGCGTACGTTTGCCGCGGCGGCGCACAACGTACAACTATACCGACACGGACTCGCTTGACACAATAAAATTAAGCACCCAAAAGGCACGACTAACGCTGCGTAAATTTCGTAATAAACCATCAACAACGGGAATTCAGACTTTCGAGATATTTCTAGATAATTTGCCAACATAAAGTGGTTCGTAGAGCTGAATGTAGAAGCCTGAAATCATTTATGATGCAACAATGACGTTTAAGGGCAAGTCTACAAACTCAGATGAATCAGTAGGTCATTAGTTATTCCATCTTCAGGAAGATATTACCATCAATAGATGTTTAACTAAATTTAAGAGCTTGAAAAATACAGGCTACAAATACTTCGCATTAATTTCTACATACTATTGTTGCTACAAATAGAAATTCATTCGTAATAAAATCTACTATCATTGTTATTAATTGGCACTGCGATTGCGTTCTTTTCTGCTTCCGGTGATGTCAGCAACGTGTGCAAAGTATTTTTTTATTCTCAAATCTGTAGAAAAGTTAACTAAAACAGATTGATACGTGATCCTTTTCTTTAGCCATTTACTATCAACACTAATAATTTGATTATAAATCTACCAAGAATATCAGAATATGACCACAAAATCGACGAAAATGAAAAATGATTCTACAAATTAACAATTTTATAAAATTAACGTTGGCACGTTTATGCGCGCGTAAAACATCTACATCTTTAACTCTGACGTAGTGCGTCCGAGATTTGTTAAAACAAATCGTATTGTGATAAACGAGGCATGTAGCGCCAATATATTTATCCCGGGGACCCGTCCGAGCTATAAAACTCCAACGGACGAACGGTGCAGGAAGAATAATAAACAAAGGACGGTCATTAAAATGGCTATTTCGGAGCGTCTGCCGCGTCTAACTAGATAGGTACCGTTGGAGAATGAGATGTTGGTGCAAGTTGAGAAAGTCCCGCGAATCAATTACCGTTTACTTATATGATGGCTTTGGGACAAACAAATCATGATTGTGATTTTTTAGAAATCTACAAAAACTGGGATGGGAAAATCTGAAGCATAATCAACCATTACGCACCAATGCGCATTACTGGAGGAAAAGACGAATTAATGAGTAATGTGTGTCGATTGTTTTTAATCACCCTATAAGATTTTCAACATGGTCTAACGGATTCAAAGTGCCTTGTGAGACACAGATGCACACTTGAAATATAGTCACCAACAGTTACACGTTCGTCTCCCGACTGAGTTCAACGTTGCTTACTATGGACATTGGTTACAATTTATTTTCACCTCATGGGTTTTCACGCATGTTCCATACGAATTAAATAAATTGTTAAGTCGCTATTGACTTGAACCTAGACTTTTCTGGCACGACAATGAGATCGATATACAAGTATACCGTGTATTTCTGTTACAGTATGCATATAACTACACAGGAACATAAGATCACGGTGTCTATGCCATCAAAATTGGCAGACTGGGACCAGTTACTATGGCACAAGATGCATATGAATGCTTAAATTGACGGATTTTATAAACCCTATTTACATATGTACATTCGAGCTCCAATTTTATTTACGTTGCTAATAGTTTATAAAAATATATAATGAGTCTTAGTTTTTATAAATTTCACTATGTTCAATTCGTTAGCATTAGCTTTGTTGCAAATTAGAAATAATATTTTTTTTTCTCAAGTGTTATATCTACTTTCTCTATACAGAGAACATTCATACATTTGTAACAGGATCTGTTATTGCCACGGCGCCACATGGTCCACTATCATAAGTCACAACTATAATAATATGCTACTAATTGTAATCTGCATATGAAACTCTTTTGAGAAATAAAGAAAAACTGTTAATTAAATGTTAAATATCTGAAACGGTCTGAACTAAAAATAAAAGATCGTTATAACAGCAACGGACGCGCGAAAGAAGGGCAAGATAACTACTTTGTTTATCTAAATATAGCATGACATGTCGTATTTATACAGTTGGGTCGCTGAATGCATCCAAACATAATTTCTACTTTTTGATTCATCATGAATCATGGAAAACATTCAAAACTCGACGGGCGATGTATCAGCATTTAGCGAAAATTCGTTACTAAATTCTATTTTCGTTGGTAATTCGTATGCAATATAATTTTTTAAACTTTACCATTTTTGGCGCCCCCTGAAACTGTCGCCCAGAGCAAGTACCCGGTTTCATGTCGAACTAGATTTATTCTGGGGTTGCTAGTTAGTTATTTACAAAAGATACAAATATTTATAATAGTAAAAAATATTTTATTTAGTCCTAGTCATTTAGAGAATCATAGTTATATAATTTGTCTACCTTAATCGTAAAATTTTCATTAGTAATTCATACGGAAAGCTTATTTATAATAGATGAAACTTTAAACAGTTTTAATAATGTACAATTACGTACCTATATTTCATAATTTTGACTAAGTATCTCCCACAATGTTACATATAGTTCTAGTTCCATTACAACAATACTAACTGCAGAAGCTTTTTACATGCATAACTCTTTGGAGATAGAATACTTACTATAACTACAATTTACTTATCAATATAACATAATCCGTATACACCATTGGGTATTAAGGTTGTCTTTTTGTCCCACATCAACTATATAGCTTAACACGAGAAAGAATCATAAGTGGCAAAGAGGTAGTGGACCAAAATCTTTTTCAGCTCTGGCTGAATGGTACGTCTTTATATATACAAGTGTGAAAATACGGTAATACAAGTGTGAAGACACATTTCAGTATATTTTCTCAAAAATGGTGTTTTGTTCTAGAAATTATCTTAAAAACTGTTTGTTTGCCTTGCAACAAGTGCCACTAGTATAAAATGCTGCCTCTATTCAATCAAAAAACATATATTAATAAAGGTAACTTGCGTAAATACTTAGGAAAATATGTAAATCTTTAAGTTGCAAGCAATTGTATAAATGTTGTTAAGTCTAAAATTTTCGGTTTCCACCAAAACTACAAAAGAAAGATGTCCGTTTTGGTTTTTGTTTCAGCTAGAAAACCAGTTTCAATCAGTATTGAAATCATACATCCTATCAATTAATAACAAAACTATTCCTGGTATTAAGTATAATATTTGACTTTTTAAGAAAATGATGCTTTCTAATTAACTTCTACATTATCTGATTTCTTGATAATTATAATATATTCATAACTATATTTATAGACCTTAAACTTATATGTGATTAAAATATATTGTCTAGTTTTATAAAAAAAGTTAATTATGTTACAAATTTGTTTTAGAGTAGGTATAATACTATGCACCTAAATCATGATTTTAATAATACATTTATTGGCACATAGTAAGAATCTAAAGACTTAAATTTTTCATTCACAATAATATTATACAATAACTAATATCAAAGCACCGAAAACAAAATTGCAAAAGGACACAAATTTAGATATTGACTAAAAATTTTAAATGAACATCACCACATTTTGCCTACTTTTAATGTAACTTTTTTTTTTTTAAATATTAGTCAAGCCCGTGTGTACCATCATACTTCCGGAAGAAACATTGTCTCATACCATTTAAAGTTACACTACTTTTCTTTCAACAAGTTATTTTATTGTTAAAATAGTCATTGTCATTTGATCATATTTCATTGGAGACTAATGATTGAGTGACTCATTGGATTCAATCGAACAATGTCAACCATTACTATCTACACTTCCTTCCCAGAGAAGTTGTAATACTATATTTCATTGGCAACTTTTCGGTTTCATACTGGAATACAGCATCGAAAGCACTGTTGCTGCTTAGCAGCATTCATTGGCGTGATGGTAGACCCCACCCAACTGTATGCAAGTAGTTGGGGTTCCATCAGCAGTGCTCTCGGGAGCACCGTGCTGTCCTTATGTCACAAATCACAGTTGAAGTAGTTGTGTCTCCTCTCCAGGTCACGTATCTCTACAATGTCAGTCTTCAGTCGGAGCTTTAGGATCTCTCGCCAAATGGCTTCTCTGTGTTCCTTATTCGTAATTCCCATACGTAGTAAGGTGTTGTCATTTATTCGCACAAGTGCCCTTCCAGTTATATCATGCTGGAAGAGTTTATATATATAAAATCAGCTACATTAGGGAATAGACCAGGATTCTATAGAACATTAGATGATGATAACAAACTTATTGATTATTGCAAGATCAACCTATTAAATATGGTATGGTCATTATTGGAATTATTTTTAATATTAATTCATAACAATCAATTTATTATAGTCTGGTCTGATCTATATTATGTACTCATATATGTCGATTTTTAAGTATTATAATGATCTAATATTCATATAAACCAGTAACTCTAAGCACGTTTTTACGATATTCTGATTAAAATTATTATGCAGTCAAACTACCAATACCTATTGTGGCCACTTCACTACCTTTAAACTATAGCTAAATACATAAAATGGGCTGTTACTAGAAGGACAAATATTTTGGGTGACAATGGTTCAAGATTTGATCATAGTATTGTTGATAGTAAATAGCAAAGGTACCTCATGAAATCTTTCCCAGTACAAGTTATAATAATCACTGCAGTGTCTGCGTAACCATTTCTGTACATCCGCCTCCGTCCATAAGTAAACTGCTTTTGGACGAGTCGTCTTCGTCTGCAAACATGAACATTATAATAATTTATGTAACTTTAACTTGATAACAGCAAGGCAGAGATCGACGGAATATGATTTTCACCTTGGATTTGTTTGAATTCAAGCTGGGATCCTCAACCATATTGAATACTTCAATATATTGTTGTATTTACAAATTATACTATACTACAATGGATTTTAATGTTCTGAAAATATTTTTCATCGAAAAACTAAATGCATTACACACTTTATGCACTATTTGTTTTGTTGATTTAATGACATTGACACAATGAAATGACACTACTAGGTTACAGATTACTAAGATATTATATACGAAGTGATAGTCCATGATGGTTTTATTTTGGGTTCTTGATCTGAGTTTGGATCCTGGGCAAGAATATTGTATTTTCATCAGTCCGTCAGGGCGAGAGGCTAACTGTGTACTATTTTTGCTCAGCCGTGGTCTTTGTTCCAGGACTTTTCTGCCTGACCGGTAAGCTATCCTACTTACAAATTTATTTGGTGTGGTGTTAATACAATAAACTTCCAACAATATTTAGGGACAAGTATAGCAACACTAGGTCTCAATGTCAGTGTCATGTGTTTCATCATTGTTTGTAAGTCAGTGTCATAAAAAAATATGGCGGTTTCGATCACATAAACAACGATAACGACTCTTATTTCATTATTTAGCTTAGTTACGAATATACTTAGCAATCCATAGTACATTAATAAACGCAGTTTAGTAAGATTAGGTTTTAATAGTAACTGATAAGCATTGGTCAGCTATATATTTGAAGATGAATGGAAAAGCGAAAAAGGCGGCGGCGCCACGGAAAAAAGCCAATGGATACAAAATGCCCGCACCCATTCCTGTGGGTGAGGTGATCAACGATACTATAGGCAAGAAGAAGTGGAGGATAGGACCGTCTATTGGAGTGGGAGGATTCGGGGAGATATATTCTGCTTGTGACCACGACAGCTCGCCGAAGAAAGGTTCCAACTATCCTTATGTTGTTAAAATTGTAAGTATATGCGCACTTGTACACACCACAAAATATTTTTAACTATGTGTAAATAACTGTTATATATTGTGCCATTGGAATGAAATTTTATGTTTGTTCTCTAATCTGTTTACGTTGTTAGGAACCACACGAAAATGGACCACTGTTCGTTGAAAAACACTTTTATGTCCGAAACGCCAACAAGGATGATAGTAAGTAGACTTTCCTAAATTGTGTGTTCAGGTTTAACTCAACGGTATCAATTTCTGTGAATAACATCAAATGTTCATGTAAAACTTACTTTAATAATCTTTGTCTGATTCTGTCTCTTAAATTTTTATTAAGTACTGTCAAGATGCTAAATTATAAGAAGTCTGCTTTATGACTCAAATTAAATCAGAATTCAGTACTTATCACTGTTTTAATGTGTTTAAAGAGGAATAACAATTTGTAATAACATATCTTGTCATTTGATAACTATGAAAAGTTATCCCTAGTTTCATAACTACATTATCATGAACTGCTTTAAGTCATATGAAAAAGAAATGTGTGTAGTTAAATTGTTGATAACTATCGAAAGAGTGTTTATTGACTGCGTAGTACTTTTTATAATATACAGGACATACAACAATGCTTAATACAATAATTTCAGTTGCAAAATTCATGAAAGCAAAAAAGTTGACAACATTCGGGATGCCTCAGTACTTTGGCAATGGCTCACATAATTATAAAGGCGAGAAGTATCGATACTTGGTCCTGGAGAGATATGGGAAAGATCTGTGGGGCCTCTTCAAGGAATCAGGGAGATCCTTTCCACCTGCTACTGTCTTCCAGATAGGTTTGCAAATGGTAACAATATACTTAATTTGTATCCAATTGTATCAGTTAAAGATATTTATGTAATAACATCTAATTATTGGATGTTCACATAATTAATGACTTTAAATAATTGCTATGAATTTAACTTTGTTTTGGCTTACTCAATCAAAAATGATTGAGTAAACCTAAACAAAATTAAATCCACTTCAATGTGATTATGTTGGTATACAGAAGATGCCTGTCACTACTATAAATAAAAAAATGCTCAAAATACACTTTCTACACCCATAACTACCATTCTCATACTAAGATTCCCTGTGTCGTGGGTGCTATGGACACATGCAACACCAAATACACAAACTCCCAGGCCCAGAACAAAAATGTAAATTCATCAGTTAAATATCTGTCTGGCCGGAGATCGAACCTGGGACCCAGTGTGTGTTAGACCAGTACAGTAATAGCACCGCCACACAGGTTGTTAAACTATTCACAAATATCCATATCCTACATTATGGTAACAATACACTAAGTAATGTGTAAGTTTGTGAGTGACAGATGATCAGTGTGGATTGAACTCTGAAGTACTACAGCAGAAGAACAGTATAGTTAATTTTAATAAGAAGGGTAAGAGATGCCTGCTGACTTACATGAGAGGCAATCATTATGGTGCTCTAAGACTATGACAATGTATTTGTGATAGGCTTTAAAGCCCTGTAGTATATATTACATGGATTTGCTTACTAATGAAGCAGTAACCTTTTACCATTAAGTGGGCTTCAAGCTGCTTTGCTACTTTATACATACATTTTATAAATGAAATAAACGTAATTTTAAATAATACATATAAAGCAAACTTATTATTTTCAGTTAGACGTCTTAGAATATATACACAGTAAAGGCTATGTCCATGCTGATATCAAGGGTGCCAACATACTTCTGGGACTAAAGAAGGGAACAGAGAACCAAACATACTTGCTGGATTTTGGGCTGGCTACCAGAATCAACGAGAAGGAGTTCAAACCTGACCCTAAGTGTGCACATAATGGCACCATTGAATATACCAGCAGGGATGCTCATTTAGGAGGTGTGTAACATTTGGAATTATACAAATGCATGCTATTGAAATTTTAATACACATAATGTATCAATCTTGTAAGTTATAAATAAAGTATTGTACATACTTGGCCTAATCTAAAGGCTAGATAATGAAATAGTTTTTGTGAGTCAAAAGTGGTCTATGTAGAAAGTAAAAAACAATAAGAGAATAATAACTCGTATATGAGGGATCAGCAGTGTGTATATTTTTATGGAATCTTCCCTATGTGGTCTTTTTATTTGCCTGGCCCTTTTTTGATGTTATAGTATAAGGGTTTCACAAGATTCTCATTTTCATCACACTTACCAATATAAAAACAACTTAATTACCTTGTGCACTCGACAGTAAATTATTCATTATTGTTCTTATTTTCTAGTGGCAACAATGCGTGGAGACTTAGAGATTTTAGGGTACAATATGCTTCAATGGCTGGTAGGAGAGCTGCCCTGGGAGAAAGTGCTCAAGCAACCCAAAACCGTACAGACCATGAAGGAAGCTTACATGAAGAATCTCAAAGACACTAAGAAATCTGCAGATGTACCTGGTTTGTATCAGATTTTAGGATATATTAATAGCTTAACTCTATAGCATGTTTCTGTCTGAAGACTTTATTCCTGTGCAAATTTTTACAGCTACCAATAGTTTTTGTTTATGTTTACTGGAAATCTGATTTTTGTCCTTATATCATATTTTCAGATGCTCTTATCAAATTCTTCGAGTATATAAACTCGTTAAAACCGAAAGATAGCATCGATTATACGAAATGTCGACAACTGTTCGAAGGTTACCTCAAATCGCAGGGAAAAACGAAAAACAGCAAATTGGAGTTCACCGCGGGTAAGAAACAAAAAGCAACTAAAGCTGTCATTGAAATCCAGGATGAAGAAGACAGTGACAGCGAAAACACAGACAAAGCACCGAAACGGAAAACTACGAAAGATGACGCAAAGCCTAAAAGAGGCAGGAGGGCCAAGCAAGCCAGCCCTGAACTCGTCGACGAGGAATGCGAGAATGAGGAACCCAATTACAGTATGGAAATGGTGCCAAAGAAAACTAAGAAACGAAAATCCGCAGAACCGACTGTCCTGGTGAAGGTTAAAAAGACGAAAATGGCACCTAAAGCCACGCCGCCCGCCAAGAAGAATCACACGAATATCGCCACACAGACTTCAGTCGAGAAACCGAAACGGAGTCCTCGGCAGGTCTCCTTCGACAGTCCCATCTGCGAGGTGATTGGAGAGAAAAAAACATTGAAACCAGTGAAGGACAACGAGTCTGCGAACTCGAGTGGCGACATTTTCGAGGACTCCTTTACAATCGACGACAAGAAGGTGAAAAAGAAGAGGCGGCTCCTCTCAAACGAGGAAGTCCCCGTTACGAGAGTAGTTAGGAAGAAAGTGACCACAGTGAAACCTAAAGGTAAGTCGTATAAAGACTGTCCCACGATCGTCAATGGACGCTCGCCACCTAAGTAGATGTAATTTTAGTTTACCTAGCATTTATTAGTTTAAGTACGTATTGCCATAATCAACCCATCTCCCACCTATTGAAGTTTTAAATTGCATCCCAAGGATCATTTTCATTGGTCGATACACACAACACGTATAAGGCTCAATGGATATCGTGTCAGACTGCGTCCGCGCGGTCACGTTACGGAAAACGTAAATATGTTCGTACACATTGTATACAATGATATTACTTTTTTTGACAAGGCCCGTAGCTGACATGTAATATGTTCAAAAATAAAAAAATATATTACTAAATATTTTTTCATCAATATATTGAGTCCATATATATTTAGTCATTACAGAACACGCTAGGTTAGAATGTAGGGATTTTTTTGAGCTATACATGAATTCTATTTCATTTGAGTTCCAGGAATTCATTAAAATGAAGTTATTTCACGTTTTGGTCAAGTCAAGACCATTATCTTCTTTCACAAACAAGCATTAAAAAGCGTGGTTAAGTAATTAAGTCTTCAGGCTACTATTGTTATCTGGGGAATAGTTCACAGAAGTAGGAAATAAAACGTTGCTGTCAACTTATGTTGTAGGATTTCATTCATGTATCGACTAGCGAAAATGACTAAAACCCTAGCCATACCCAATGTACCTTACCTATTTATTATACAATGGAGGCATAACTTTGCGAAAATAAATGATCCCCTGTATTAAAAATTTGTGTTATCATATTCAGTGAAGTCAATTAAGATTATTGATTTCCACGTTCTGTTTAAGACCTGTTTGGTACAAAATCGAATACCTTTACTTACCAACTTCAATAGTTAATCCCAATGTCTATGTTCATTAGGTATGTATATCAAAATTTAGTAATACTTGCTCTTAGTTTTTACTTTAAAACGTTAGTACTGCACGATTTTCTTTTCTACTTTGTGAAAATGATGTATACCAAACATGTGTAAATACAAATATAATTTATAATTTTTTGTTCATTGTCGATAATTTGTACATATTTATTTTTATAATTACAAAGCTTAAATTAAATACAGTTTTCATTTATTATTGCATTGTTGTGTCGGATATAAAGTTAGAGTACTATTGTATAGCGGTCGGTATTTTCTATAATATTGGACGTAAAATCATATCACTTTAGTCACGTCACACGATTATACTACTCGATTATAATTTAACGTTGATGTGGCACTGTTTTTTCGATTGTGTTGTTATTAAGATTTTGTAAAATAAATATTATTTACAATGTACCCAAAAATGCCTTTCTCTTATATATATGATATTTATGTGTTTATTTTTCTTCTATTGTCCCATGTTACAAAAATCTGTAAAAATCCTTTACTACATCGAGAATATCGTGTGTGTGACCTCTAACGTAACAATTAATATAGTTTTAAAATCTGATCCATTTTATCATCTCTATTTGAATTTTCAATGAGTCAAGACCATACATAATTTGTATTAATAAGGTTTTTAAATTGTTTTTATATAGAATACGTTTATGTCTATTACGATTATTACATACAAATATAATGTACTTATTATTGGTTGTTAGCATTTTGCATAATATTAATACAGAAATGTAAAATGTATTTTACCTCATTCTGCTGCATTAGCAGAAATAAACAATATGGACAATATGATAATTTGATTTAAAATAATCGTACTTTTAAACAGAATGAACACGCATCGTGCGCACATTTAATTTAAACTTAAATTAAAGCAATAATTTATAACTTTTTATGCAGTGTTGCAATTTTTGATTGTTCTAGGTGTTCTTATACCTATGTCCTTGCCTTTATATATGATATATATTATATTTTTTATAGGATCATACAAGAATCATATCTTTTTAAATTATTTGTTGTTGCTTTACCGTCAAGGATCTTACCAATGGCTTAAAAAAATAAACCTTGGTATCATTATAGCAGAAACTCTAAAATAAAACATCTCGCCCAACCAATACGTTACATGTTTAATGTAAAGCTAACAGAACCGGAATAACCGGAATCTGATTTAGAGTTGTTACCGAAAACCATACAAAATACGTATGCCTAAAATTTTACCCGTATTGTATTCGGACCTTGCTAATTCTTCATGTATAAAGGCAAGATCTCATTTAATTCAATTAATATTAGTACCGTGTAAGATATTAAGAGTGATAATCGTTTATTGTGCTGTTACAATTTTAGTTAATCATTTGTTGTGATTTGGTACGTGTGCTATGTAATGAATGTGTTAAATGATTTGACGATTGTTTCAAAGTTGATGTTGAATACGTTCCAATATATTACAGTTTGAATGATTGCTCAAGTTGATTTGTATGTTGTGGTAAATAAAAATTTATAAGCATTATGATTTTTTAATTAACAAAATCTTACAAGTTGTACCTTTCTTGTATTGGAAGACATGTTGTCGATGTACTTCCTGAGTAGCAGTCAACTTGCAACACGTTGAGACAGCAAAACTTTATAGAATAAGATTTTTCTTAGACTTACTCATAGGAGGCAAAATTTCCGTTCCGGGCGGCAAAATCAGTTTTTTTTTAATGATGGAGTACCAAACAAGCATGCAGTCCACCTGATGGTAAGCGGCAACTGCCGCCCATAGACATCTGTGTTCCACCCCAGATAAGACCAGAATCCCATCTGAAGTCGACCACAGATCCC
>DWRA01001376.1:0-17302 GCA_018250295.1 Spathilepia clonius
GAAATGAAATTTTAGGTTGGTAAACTTCACTCAGTTTAGAGAAAGAGACCTACACATAGCGTTAGAACATGTCACGGTCAAAATTTTTGCTTACCTCACTCAATATTATAATATCTTCTCCATTGCTGGGTCCCAGTTGAAACACAGGCTTCCTGCCGTTTTTCGGTACCATAACCAGCTTGTCTCTTATATTGAGAAGAACCACTTCCGGGTCGAAGCCCTTCTCCGCTTCTGATTCCCCGTCAGAGGGCGTAGACGACCTGGAGCCCTGGTTCTTCAGAGACTCGTTGGCGACAGTGCAGAGTATGCCCACCATGTCGATCAGCTCCTTCTTATTGAGGATCCCATCACGGTCCAGATCGAAGATTTTGAAGCAAACTGTAAGAAAATAACTTTATTTAACATTGAATAAAAATGAACCAGAAAAGAGAAAAAAACCAGAAAAGAGTTATCAAAACCTACATAATAATATGAGGAACCCTACTTATGAGTCGGCAAAGAAGTCAAGAATAAAGTCACAGAAAGAAAAATAAAACGGTCCTCGCATGAATCTTTTCCTTGGCTTTGATAAGGTTGCTGGTGGATGAGTATTAGGGCCTAAACTTTTTCCTTGTATACGTCCATGTAACTTAGTATTATTGTATGTGTATATAGTAAAAATTCCTTCCGTTTCTCTCCCTTAGCACTGCCCACAAACCAGAAAACCGCAGCGCATACTTAAACACGTGTGGCGTAGTGGCCGTTAGGACCAAACCACGTCAGGTTGACCACTTGACGTAAAGACACAAATAGGGCACGTGCACATTGACACATTGCGGGCACATCCTCGTTTATCTGTCGATGCAAATTCCCTTATCGCCTCATTACAATGTATTATTGGGAGCACTGATAATAGATATCAGTTATCAAATGTTCCCAGTAAATAATTTTTTAACACGACACTTATCTGATATGGAACCATATTGTTTGTAAATAGAGTTGAATATAGTGTGAGTATAATGCATATGTTGTTGCAATTTTACAAGTGATCGTACAAACAGAACGGTTAGCATCTGATAATGTAGTGTTCATAATTGAATTATTCTAATTGTCGTCGATTGCAACCAATTACACATGAACTTTAATTTAGATTTTTCTTAAAGTGATAATTTGCCTTTTTTTTATAACATAACCAGACGATAAGGCTGACGGGCCACCTGATGGAAAGTAGTCCCCGTCGCCCATGGACATTTGCAACATCAGAGGAGTCGCCAATGCATCGCCGGCTTTGTAGAAGCACTCTTTTCACACCTCGCTCGAAGAACCCCATGTCATAGCACTCCGGGAATACCTCAGATGGAAGTTCATTCCACATCTTGCACGTACGTTGCCTGTAAGATAGTGGTTACTCATGCATCATCAATCGTCACTCACTCATTCATTATCAATCATCTGCGCTTGATATCGTATACCTCTGAGACATACAGTTAATTGCCAATAAAAAAATCAGTATTTCCAAATCTTATTGGAAATAATACAGTAGTCACTTTCGAAGCGCATTTGTCAGCTTTAATTAATAAGTACGATAATATCAAAGGGCAGTAACACGAAGTAAAGTTGATTTGTGTTATCAACTGACGACAGTAATTACACGTGTTGCTATGGTGCTATCATTGAATGTTTCGATTTTACAAACGTGAGAATTTTTGATAGCATAAAAAGATATCTCTATTTTATTGCTCACTAGGCTTATCTTTAAGTAATTATTGTACTTAGCCTGTAATATTACAAAAAATGACAAAATGTGTCCACAAACTTTTCTGTACTTTTCGTCTGCTGTTGTTGTACTGTAGGTTACTATTGATAGTTTTTTATATGTGTTTACCTTATATCAATTACAATTTAGCCACATACAAGACTAACGAGTATTTTTACGGTAACTTAAAACCTCTGCTAAATTATTTTTGATCGATGTATAAATTCTACAATATTCTGTATAACATACAGCCATAGCCGGTAAGATTAGTGTGAATCTTATTACGTTAAATCTTATGAAAGCCGCAAAAATAATAACATCAATTGCTTATCACAAACAAAATACAAAAATGTAGTCAGAGCGTTCGACGTTTAATAATTCCCTATAACTTCAATAACATGCGGTTCTTAAAAAAGTGCAAAAGAACTTCTCCAAGGTCATCCATGACGTAGATGCAAATGTCCAGGCGACGGTGACTACTTTCCATCAAGCCGCCTGCCTTATCGCTAGGTTAGTAAGAAAAGTTAGTCTAAACTCGGTTTACCGCCTGCACCATTTACGATGCAAGTAGATATCCTAATAAGGTAAGTAGTAGTAACTTCCTTTCGCGCCGTTACTTCAAGTCCGTCGTACACAGCACTATTAAAACGTTCCGCAGAACATCCTTTAAAAATATGTTTTTTTTAATCAATAATATTATTTTATATAGGACTTAAATTGAGACTAAATTAACAACATAGTATGGCGTTTTATGCCAATATAAATGTATTTTTTTATATAAACTATACGTGAAGAGACAAATTAATAGTGAGATGAATATTTTTAACATTTATTGGAGTATACAAGGCAATTATTAACTGATTCTACCTAAACGGGGAAGACAATCTCGACTTTTGACAACTCGACGTTTTTCACTTTCAGTACGCGGTGTCCTTTACAACACAATAGGAACAGCAGCGAGTGTTGTCGGATGTCCTTATACTCAACGCCTTAAACAGGAAGCGACCGCGTTACGACGCGCTAGCGGCACATTACTATCTTATCGGATTTATTGTGTCCCACACCCCGCCGTGCACCCCCATGCACGACCTTAAAGTTTGTAATACTATTAAATTGGATTTATTTATACATTACTTCTCTATCTCAACAAATGGTTCATGTCTGAGTATAGTCCAAATATTACTACCTTCCCCCACCAACCCAATCCATATTGCAGTAGTAAGGTGGAGTAAGCTCCAGGCTTCTCCAGTTGTGAGGAGAGGCATAAAAAGGATTGAAATCATTTTGCATGATCACAAATCCATAACCACTATACTGAGTTTAGATCTACTGACACGAGGCCTGGGATTCGAACTCCGAATCCCTATGAGAGGCTGAATTTCAAATAACTAACTAACTACATCTATTTATGCAAACAAGAATACACTGAATGTATACGAGTATTCCACATAATAGGTTTTCTAATGAAAATCTTTCCATGCACTCGACGTCGGCGTCTGTAGAGATAACGTGTCTCAGAGATAACGACTAACAAGCCAATACTTGATATCAGTTAACTACCGTAAGTTGTACTACTCTGCGAAAAAGTACCGGCTTTTATTATTGAAATGCAACCTTAATTCAATATGTATGTATCACCTACTGACTTTTCACATATATATTATGCATGTGGAGTGGTAAAGAAAATATACGTAAGCAACATGTTTCAATTATTCCTAAAGAGAGGAAACCTCGAGTGGGAACCAGTCCACCTGGACTGGTTGCTACTTCAATCTCGAAACGAAAAAAATATATATATATATATAAATACATAAATATTTTTGTTCATTATCGTATGGTAGAATGCTGAAGCTAACTTTGACCTTGACTTTGACATTAAAACAAACATGTTTAGCGTCTGTAACAAAAAATTGTATAGCAAAAATATCTATAATTTATAGGAAAAACTTGAAAATATACGAGGGCAGCAAAAACACCGCTCGGCTTAATACATTGTACAACAGACAGTGGCACTTCTGAACCCCGTCTGAGTTACTATATACCGGAAAAATACACGAGTGTCACTCACACTTGAGCCTCTCGGTCCTGGGTCCGCGGCAGGCGGCGCTGAGGCCGCAGCACAGCTCCTTGAAGTCGACGTGTCCGTCGCGGTTCTCGTCGAAGGCCAGGAAGCAGCCGGCGAGCGCGGCGCGCGGCAGCGGCGGCGACAGCAGCGGCGCCAGGCTCTCCGCGTCCAGCTGGCCCGTCGGCGCCGCGTTCCGGAGCGACCAGAAGCATTTCTCTAACTCTATTATATCCTGTAAAGTGAACACTTTTTTATAATACTGCAGTAGCGAAGGAGCATGCGCAGGCTACCTGATAGTAAGTGGTCACTGCCGTCCATAGACATGTGTGACACTAGGTCGTTACTGTCATGATGAACTTACGGTCGCCTAAAATTTAGTCAACGGGCATCAACATCCTTCTACTAAAATGCAAGAATTGCTTCACGCAAGATATGTGTTATAAATAATCTTAGTGATAGAAGCTGCAAAATATATGTTGAAAGTTCGGAGATGGATCTCGTAGTCTCGTGTTTGATTCCTAGGCTAAAACTAAGTCAGGCAAATATTTCAATGGTAAATTTAAATATCTGATTATCGTTTAAAGTTCTTGAGAAGTAAACTTGTTATCCATGTCTGTTATCTCCACCCTATTTTATTTACTATTCATTGCAACCTACCTATATTTCTATTGGAGAAAAATAATGTTGTACAAATATTCTTATTGGTTGTCTAAGTCTTAAGAGGCTAGAAAGCAAGTAAGTAATCTTTATATTTATGCATAATATCTGAACCTAAATACAGTCATAAAGATTTCGGTAGGTAATATTTTTGTCTGTGCACAAATTTCTGTATACCTAACACAATTTGATTGTTAATATATTATGGTTTTTGATAGGTAGTATATGTAGGTAGTATACGCATTGATAGGTAGTATATGTCGTTTACAAAAATCCCCGATACCAAACCACTAAAACAAGTTGGTTATACAAAACAGGTAAACGCATAATATACAAAAACTAGTAAAGCTCAAATGGCGCGGAAATAAAACTGCACAGGTTCTTTGAATAGGTATTTTCCTCAAGACACTGGTCGGTGGTCGGTATTCCCGACCGCTAAACGTCTCGGTTTACAAGTTCAAATTAGTACCAATTACTAACTCAGTAATGTATCATTTGCATGTACACTGTATGACCAATCCTATAAGGTTTATTCTACAACTGGCTAAACGCCGCGGTTTCACCCGCTTTGAAAGAAATGTAACATGACATAATAATATGTTGAAATTTTATACCTTCAATAGTTTCAATAATATGGGGCGCGCGCGACATATTAAATGAGTTTTAATTTATTTACGAGGGACCTTAAAACATCTACACATACTTTCATATGCATTTAATAAAAACCTGTTATTACAAACACACACTTTAATTTTACTTATTTGTATAAAGTCTTGATATAGATATAGTACCTTTACGTAAATCGGGTACGTACGTAGAATAAGAATAGTTGATGTAAAATGCGAATCTTTGAAATGATACCAATTAGTAAAAAGCTCAAACCGTCCAGCGACTCATGTGGATCTGAACCGAACTACAAAGTTAAGGAACATCGGGCGCGATCATAAATTGAATGGGTGACCGTTAGTGGCTAAATCTTCATGCGCACCTCCTTACTTCGGGTGGCGTGGCGTTTTCTTTGGTGAATCGTTATGCCTTGTGATAGGTTTGAAAAGAACCGATAATATTTGATTTCTACATAACTCTGACTATCTTCCACCAATGACGCATTTCCAGACCTTCATCAGCTGTGAGACCCATGGCCAGTAGTAAGAAATAAAAAAGGGTCGCATGACGGGAAAATCGAAGGAATAAGAAAACGTGCGCCGTTAAAAAGCATTGCGTACTTGTAACTGGTAATTGTTCTGAGAAGTGCTGGCACTCACAATGAGCAATAACCAGCACAGTTTGCTAACTAGCCAGCTAACTAGCGCTCCACATGATGGGCTCATTAAATTATATCTAGAGTGCTCCATACATTGTTTGCAACTATATTGTATTACTATACTTCTGAGACACGTTTTCCGATTCCGTTTACTATACTACAGAATTATACAAAGCACAAAAATATCAATAAAAATAATTATTGTTATTTTCATACAAGTGTTATTCTGAAATTCTATGTTCTAAATTGCTAGGAACTTTCTCACGTGATATAAAATACGCTGCAAGTGAGTGCTGTAGACAGGCAAGACAAAGCTGCGATCGACGTTACTTAATGTTATGAGCGGTAGCGACCGCTTAACGTTTGTTGTTGTTTGTTTGTTTAAAGTCGTAATACGTCATATTTTAGAGAAAAGTTTATGAAGTCACGATATGCGGAGGCAGAGGATCACACATCGAAGTACATATTTACGCGTGTGGAACATTCAATAAAGCTAGACAAACGTACGTGTACAAGCTTAGATGCCGACCACCAGAACCTAGAATACGCCTACGAGAATAAACATTGATATAAATGTGCTATTTACGGTCTATTGAACCTTAAACATCTATTCAAACGATGTGATACACGATACAAAACAACTCTACACTCATTATTTGTACATACACATGACATACAATATAGGTTCGGAAACCCCCAAGTCAACGGGACAAAAGTATAGATTATACAACGGGATAAAAGTAAGTATATATAACATTACCTCCTTTAGCTTTATTATTATACTAGACATGATACTATTTAATTTCATGGTCATTTATCATAGTTAATTTCTAATAACTTTTAATATAGCTGACTGAACATCCTAGTTCGTGTCAGAAGTCGCGAAGACATTTTTTACATGATATCGCTTTAGTAAGGTTTCATAATTGTATTGTCGTGCTTATTAGTCGTATGATTATCCCACAAGACATACAACACAAGGAGTATCAATAATTACCATAGCATAAAACTGGTGTTTTTTTTTAATAATCAAACCTAGCGATAAGGCTAACGGATAACCAAAAAGTAGTCACCCTCATCCAGATATTTTTCACACCAGAATACACATTATATTAATTAGATTTTTTTTAATTAGAATTAAATTTATAATTAGAGCTCATTTTCGTCTTTTTGTAGAGCCATAGGTTAAATAGTATGTCGTAGTGTTACGGTCTTATATGATTTCGGTTATACAGTTCTAAAACTTGAATATTGTAGACAAGGAGACTGATAGTTGATTATAATTGCCATCGTATATTACTGAGAACCGATCTAAACTGGTTATACTATCAAGTACAAACATTCGCGAGTATATCTGGCTTAAGCTTCCTGAGCTACCTATGATAACCCATCGCAAAATTTCCGCTCGTATCTATTTTAACGGCATTAGAACTACCTGTGGTTTTAATATGGCGCAGCATCATCACTATTTTATTTTGGTTTGAAGGGTATGGTTACAACGTCGACCATAGGTAAGGCTCCAATCCTATTTCGACTTGATTGGTGAAAAATTTGTTCGCTACACAACTTTTAAAACATATAATAACTGCCAGTTATATCGATAAGTAACATTTTTCTTATATCTTACTAAACTACTTAATACATATTTGATATGCCGTATCAAAAAGGGATCGATTACTTAATTATTCACATCATATACAATACCTAGCTAGCGATCGATCCTTAAAGAGCTCATGTCTTGTTCAATCTGATAGGCGTCATTGGACGAGCACGCGATGTTTTCCCACAATATTTGACGGTCGATCCATACATTAGCATCAGAAAACAAATAAATTTCATTTCTGACTCCTTATTTAGTTCCAATATAATTAAGGTATTATATAAAAATATAATATGATTACTATCATGTTGCAAAAAGTAGGGCTCTCAGAAATTCGGTTAGTTCTATTACACAAACGTCTGACGTAGTGTGAACAGAGGCTTATTGTGAATGTAGATATCAGCAAAGTCAATATACTTTCCTCGTGAATGAATTTATTATTGCGGAGCGAGTCCAGCAAGGAGACAGATAATGTAATGCTCGCTTACGTAATAAATGAGTCTGTAATATGTGTATGAATATTAGGAGCGAGTGTGTGGTATGGATATTACTCAATTTACTACAGTTTTTAAATTTTGTAGGATATTGTTGTAGCAAACAATAATGGGGTCCAGTTGATGGTGGTCACTGCCCCTCACGGATATCTGGAATAACATCAAATAGAATTGGAGGCCTACCTAAAGTCGGTCACAACCTTACCACGCTTGTCACACCAGAAGCCCGTAACGCACATTTTTTAAATTAAAAATAATTGTTTTAATATAAACATATTTCATGTTTGTCTATTCGTCTTAGTAATACCGGCTATTTTCATATATTCGTGCGCTTTTAACATATAGATAAAGAGATAACATATAGATGCTTCTTAATGGTGTTAACTAATTTTATAATTATTCATGTAGGAATTAATTACAATGAAAGACTTTGACTGACTGTCGTTATAAGTTACCTTGACTTATGCAGAATAGTAGTACAGTTCTTACAATATTCCGGAAGATTTGAGTAAGTTTTTCTATGCCTACGCCATTACGTATTACAATCCTGTTAGGTATAACAAATATGGATGTATTTTTCAACCTTCATGTAATCTATTCAAATAAATGAAATTGAATTACGTCTGGTTGTAATACTGCGTTTTACTAAATAAGTACATATGAAAGTATATACGATACTTATAACCCAATAACAGTTGGGCCAATCTTACGACTTTTAGCGGCAGATAGTTGATGTTATAAGGAGTAACTGTTATTTCAGAAAACATTTTAAGGTTATGCGTAAAAAAAACATTAAATCTACTCCGCACGATTGATTTTAATACTGATAAGGCTATAATCTTCGGGTTGTAACTATATCCTGTTTTATTTGAATGCGGATGATCTTAATATTAATATTAGATCTTAACATTTCGCGGTATTAAAAAAAAAACAAACAAATAAATATAATAACCGACCAGTATTACTTATATTTACCCACCGATATCCAGCACATCTATCTAAATCAAGTAAGTATAGCTAACGTTAATATAATGTAACTATTAGCATATGAATAGTGGACAACATAATTCTGTGCTATATCTAATATTCGGTTTCAGGCCAGTCACGTCATAAAGACAAACATCAAATTACGTCAGCGGGCATAATTGATAAGAGATATTTCAGATAACTATGCTGTAAAAAAACTCCCCTATCTACCTAGTCATTTCTTTCAACCTTTCTTTGTGAATATTTGCTCAATCTCTCTCATTACTTTGCAACTTTACACATTTTATTGAATTATATTGTCATAAAAGTTTATGTTTTCCCATGATGCAGGCTTAAATCAGATGGTATGATTATATTCTAAGATATGGTGTAGGGCAGTGGTGGAATCTGCATTTTGGTTTAGGTGAAGCTGGACCCAGCTAAGACTAGGCTTTAAAGCTCTTTCTAGAAGGAGAAATATAAGTACTGACTTTGAAGTAAATTGAGTAGATGAGATCCCCCTATTAATTGAATTTTACCACCCAGAGGGGTCACAAACGGAAGTACATACATGATTTGGAAAAGTGCAAATGCTTAAGCCGCTTAGCTCCCTCTCAAGGAACCACCTCAGGTTAAAATTCTTATTGTTATATATTTGTGACTATTTTGTTTCGCTAGTTTTAAAACTGTCCATACTTTCAGATCACGGACACTTAAGGGTAGACTGCTCCAAAGATAACTTATAGAGCAAGTCTCCCTCCAACACCAAAAACACTATAAATAAAATTTGGTTCAGTATGCTGACCTAAGTCAGGTGCCCCTGCTGAACAGCTGGGCACATAATACTTACATCACTGATTTTTATGAATTTTTGGCTTAGAAATAAATTGGCCATATCTTTTTACAATATCATAAGGAATGAAGATTGTCTCGAGTTGTAATCAATATATTACACACAATTTACATTTATTATTATCATAAAACCTAACTTTTGCAGAAAACATGAAATTTCTAGTTACTTAATTATAACATTATGGCATCAAGCATTACTAAACTATGTATGGTGCTAGTAAGGCACCATCCCTTGTTTCTATTACTACAGGAGGACTATGGAGGAGAAATCCACGAGAAATGATGGACTGGTATAGATTATAAACCTGTTTGACATTTCTATGACTTAAAAAGACTTACTCTTTCCTCCAAATGTGTAACACCAGCCAAGCTTTGGTAGAATGTCGGTGTCTCCAAATCCTGGGTAACATTCACTCTATCATACAGCAACCACTTGGACAAAACCGTGGCATCTTTGTGTATTAGCAGCCAAGACCTGAACTGCTCAAAGGTGACTTTCTCGTTGGATCCAAATAAACTTGTCAGCACTTCTATTGATCTGTGAGCTTCGGATGCTGGCAGAGATGTGTTCTCTATGTGTAATGCTCTTGCAAAATCCCTTTTGTATATATAGGAGCCATTTTCACTTTGATTATTTACATAAAGGGTCCAAAGGAATCTAAAACAAACAAGATGAAGTTACAAAGTTAAGTCATTTTTTTTAAGGTTATAGCGGAAGTAAAATAATATTTTCAATGTATGTAATTATTTAAATATATTGATTATACAATATCATAAGCAAATCAAACACCTTATTAACCTAGATATTACACAAAGAAATATACAACCTAGACTATGTTTACAAATGTAAGTACAGTCAATGCTACGATAGCAGAGTATCTGGTGCATAATGCATTATACATTAATTATGTCATTGATAAACTACATTTATAAAGACGTTGTTTATGAATAGCATATATAAAGTTATGCTATATTTCTGTTTAACTAATCCTAAAAAGGTTTTCTACAAACATATTTAAATAGTCTAGAATTAATATTATTTAGAAAAAAAGATATGGTAATTTTATAAGTCATGTATAATTTCTTTTTAACAAGATAATTTAAATATCTGTTATTAATTGTAAGTTTTTATTTAGGTGGTATTAATTTTAAATATGTGCAAAAAAATAAGTCCATATTACTAGTGCAATGTCAAATATAATGGGAATTATTTAAAATCGAGGATATGGAAAGTTACTATATTTGCAACATTGTTTTGTAGAACTAAAATCTTGTTAGATAAAAATTGTTTACAAGAAATTAAGTGTTAATGGGTAATGTCTCTTGTAAATGAGTATAACATTTTTTCTTACTTGATTTTTTCTTCGATGTTGCCCTTGGTGAGCACAACAACACCACACAGCAGATCCTTGAAGGTGATCCCGCGCTTGGTGCCTCCGCAGGCCTGGTAGAGCCACTCAGCCACTTCGTAGGGCACCCCATCACACAGTACTTCATGGACGAACGCTTCCAAGCTCAAGGTCGTGCCGTTCGCCCCCGCACATCTCTTGAAAGCCTCACGTATTCGCCTCAACTCACTATCAGACACTGCAAAGGAAATGAATAACTTAACTCGTACACTTGCAATCTATTAACGCACTAAACTCTACAGACATTCCGTACCCCTCTTTGCCGCATCGTCATACGATATAAAACTAGGTTTCGAATCTTTCGCACCCATTTTTGCTTACAGGCATTAATCATAACATTTTTAGGCGTAATAAACACAAAGAAACAAAAATTAATTAATACAGCTGACAGCTCACGTCGTATGATCTGCGGCCATATTGAATATTTGTATTTTATTTTTATTCTTTTTTCCTTAACGTTACAAGGAAAAAACAGTCTTACAGCCTTAGATAACAAAAATGATTTACTATATGTTCTCTGTGTACAATTTCATATTTACTATTATATCGAAGAGAATAAATTTACGTTTTTGTACTGAAAATATAGTTTTATAAAAATGAAATGAAATATTGTATATTAGTAATTTCATTTTACACATTTATTCAAAAGAAAATTATCTACTACCTGTTTATGAACGTGAATAATGTCAAGACTCAGGCGAACATCAATATTGTTATCCTACCAAATTTGAAGATATAGTTCCGGCAACCATTTTGTATTCATCATAGAGTCTTTTACATTTATTAGCTTTAATATATTCCATTTTGCAGCTGACTTGTTGATTTAGAAAATTGGCAAAATATTTTTTAAATTTCGGACAACGATAAAGTTCAAAGTGAAATTACGTACCATCATAACAAAATTTTTTTCAGTTCGCGAATTACCTGAGCTGATGTCTACGATCTACGCTCTACTAGATGTTTCTACCAATTGAGACAAATTTTTAGTTGTTGTTTCATTGCAACAGTTCTTTGTTGTGAAATAATTAAAAATTATTTTGTAAATGTCTGTATCTTTGTGTGTTTTGCGTGTCGAGATTGACGAAGACCTACCAGAAATGGGGGACAATCCGGCTGAAATTGGTAAGCTATTATTATTCATCAACATCATCATTAACCCATTGTTATCCCACTGCTGGGATTAGGTTTCTTATCAGCACAAAAATGTTTAAACTACAGTCGATCATGTTGGCCAAACGTGGATTGGTAAAGTTCACACGCCTTTGAGAACTTTTTTAGAGGTCTTTCATATATGCCATATTTTAACGCACGATGTTTTCCGTCAATGTTTAACATTATTATCCGGATTGACCGTATGTTTTACACTAGTTTAAAATTTTGTAGGTTGGTGGGTAGGCATATAATTAATGTTTTGTGATCAACCAGTTACATAGATAGCCTGTGTATTGTAGGGTAGTGAACTGTACGAGAGGACCAGGATGATATACAGCACACGTTCAAAGAGTGCCCATCATGGCACTTTGAGTGGGGTATCCTGAACAAAGGGTTCATCAGAAGTTGTATACTGCCAGCGGTAGTAGCAGTTATGCTGGCATAGACACAAGTGTGGAGGGTAGTAACCTCCTGTGAAACCTTTATGGTTCAGAAGACTTCCGAGTGATATTGGCAGTGGGCCGATCTTTATCTATCTATCTAGTAGCCCCTACAAAAGATGTTGATGCTGCTAATGATAAAGGGCTCATCAATATTTACACACTGAATGTGCTGTGACAGACATATTCACAATTTTTTATACAATTTTTTGACTAGCATGATCTGTGCATGCAAATTCATTTTATTGTAGATATAGGTAAATATGTTCATGCACATTTGAGAGGTGTTAGAGAGAGTATGATTTGATAGGTACTACTACCATGCCTATTTCTAGTGTAAAGCACTATACACTTTTTGATAGGAGTTTGTGAATGTCAGCTCACTTATATGTGATTCAACTATCTTATTCCTCCAGGTCGATGACACATTTGTGATCACCTTCAGTTATTATGAAACTCGAACCTGCCATTGAGCAGTCAAGTCTCTAAACACTAGGCTATAACTGTTTATCGTTACTTATTGATGTATATTTTGTATACAACAGTAAATAATTATGTTATATGTAATCCTCGTGTTTGAGTATTATAATGAGAATCTTATTGTCAATTGTCATCATTAGAAGCTGCGAAAGAGCAGAAGCGTAAGGACCGTGGTGCTCGAGAGTCCAAAACCATCACAGTAGAGACATATGCTAGTGTGCTGATGGGCCCTAACTCCGATAATGGAATCCTGCCCACTAGCTCTCGCCGTTCACCCACTGAAAACAGTGCTCCAGAGGATGAAGAAACCATTAGCTTCTTCTATGGGAACCCACTCGTTGAAGTCACCAAAGGCGTACTGCACTTGTATAAGGAAAAGTAAGTGAACATGAAATATTTTTTCTATTTTAGTGTGTTTGCTCTATCTATCAGTATGTTGCTATTGCTTCATGAGAAACAATAAGCTTCTTATTATTTTTTAATAAAATTCATGATCTATTTCTGATTGTACAGTGAACTGAAAGAAGCAGAGGCGAAGACCCTATGCCTTCTGTCTGTGCCGGGAGCACTGGGGGCACCAGATCTACTGGCATTTGCTGCAGCGTGTCAACAGGACATAGCCCATGTCAGGGTGTTGCGAGATGGGTCCCCTGACCACTACATGGCTTTATTGACGTGAGTATATTCAATTTTACTTTGTAAAACTAAGTAACAGTTACTTTGCTGGATTTCTTTACTAACCACTGTTGCTTATGTTCCTTATTATAGTTCCTTATTATATTAAGTTGCTTTATATATATGTGAGCTACCAGGTGAAGTGGGGTGGCTACTACAGAGGTATGTTAAGTACAGTATTGCGTGTGCCAGGTTCCGCACGGTGAGCGCGGCGCGCGAGTTCCATGCGGCTTTCGACGGCGTGCCGTACAGCAGCCTGGAGCCGGCCGCGCTGTGCCGTGCTGCCTGGGTCGCGCGCGTCGAGTGGGCGCGCTCGGGCGCCGCGCCGCGCGCGCACACCGAGCTGCCCACCTGCGCCGTCTGCCTCGAGGTCTGCTTGCCACCACCACACATACATGTCACACTGTCAGTCCCGACAATCACAACCATTGTCTATAGGTGTTACTTAACTTAATTAAAACTAAATATTGAGCAATAGTTACTTATTGTATCTTCTTTCACAGATGGTGTCATCATTAACCTAGTACAACTATTTTTTTTATAAAAATACAGGTTGTATTAGGCCACGTCGGCACAGACAGGAGGCTTGCTTAGCGCTCAGAGCCTAGTGAGCCACCTAGCAAGTAGCTTAATAAAACAAACGTTCTAGAACGTTCGCGACCGGCCGCATTGCACGCTTGGCGCCTAAATAGTCACTGGGCATGTATCGGAGTAAACAAACGTGTTGGTTTTTTGACACGGGGCGTGAAGGCTTTAAGCTAAGCGAGCCTCCTGTCCGTGCGGCCGTGGCCTTAGGATTTGGTTACAGAGATCCTCGATCGAAAATACTATTTACTTATCAAACGCATTATGCTCGGCTGGTGTCGGTAACTTAGTGTAGTGTGTGATTTAAAATAAAAATAATGTGTTCCGTGCGTGTTCGGTTAGCGCATGGACGAGAGCGTGGCTGGCGTGCTGACGGTGCAGTGCGCGCACGCGTTCCATGCGGAGTGCCTGGCGCGCTCGCGGGACGCGCGCTGCCCGGTGTGCCGCTGCGCGCAGACGCCCGAGCCGCGCGGCCACGCCCGCTGCGCGCGCTGCGACGACCTCGCGCAGGGTACGCACACACATACATATACATGCGTACGATCGCACTAGCAGCCACGCACAGTGTAGTCTAACTTGAGCAATATAAAGCAATCCTTTACATTTGTATGGTATGTATCTACCTAAGGATTTGCCGTGACAATTTTTATTTTGTCTCTCAATATAATTCAATAAATCACGTATTTACATTCTAAGAACGAGAGTTTCAAAAACATGTTTATTTGCTGAAAAATGTTTACTTTGAATAATTTTTTCGTAGTTCGGTTTTTTAAATGTCGATGCAATTTTCATATATACGAATTGACATTGATAAACAATTTAGTTTCTTTATTATATGAGGTAAAAATTAATGTGTTAGTCATTCTTACATAAACATTGTGACATGTTATTTATAAACTACATACATTCAGCTAAAAATTCCTTTTATTGTTTGTTAAGGATTAAAACAATTAAAGTTAGGAAAAAAGATACAAAAAAAAAATTATCGATGGCCAATTACACTTTTTATACATGACACAGGTAAGTAAGCTTTAATGAAGATTAGTTTAACTAATTTAGAGATTGGTAGGTACAGAGAACACTGGGTCGGAGGGCTCCGGCGGCGGCTCGGGCGAGCGCGTGGAGGGCGTGGCGGAGGGGCTGCCCGACGGCGCGGAGGGCGGCACGCTGTGGATCTGCCTCATCTGCGGACACGTCGGCTGCGGCAGGTACGACACGTGTTAGGAACAATCCACATGTACATGTTTATGATAGTCTTTGTAAAAAAACCGAAGTAGAAATGTCATTGTCTATTGATAAAAATCAGTATACTTTTTATACTTCAATTTTAGAATTCACTATTTTTAGTCTATTCTTCGTATATCTCAAACGCTAGCCACCATTTAAATATTTTATGTGGTGCGTTGTATGTGTTATTACTATGTTTACTAATACAATGACAAAGTTACTAGTCAAAGAGATCGACTGTATTTAGATTAATGAAGAGCAATATTTAACACACTTATCGGCTTTATAAGGTTGACATAAAAATTTCAATATTTTATTAACAGTTTAAGAATTTTTTTACATTGTTTTCTAAGGGGTTGTAACGCCCCATTTAATTTTTTTACTTATTAAGTTGCCATATGTTAATATATAAATGGTAGTAACCACATGTTAATATATAATTGGTTATGCAGATATGAAGGCGGGCATGCTGCACAACACTTCCTGGCGTCGAATCATACGTATGCCCTGCAGCTCGGCTCCAACAGGGTGTGGGACTATGCCGGTGAGCTCTATGTTCGCTCTTATGTATGATTGCTTATGTTGGTGAATTTACACCTACATTATATAATTATGTAAATCCTAGATGTGAATACAAGATATGTAAACAATAACTTTATTTAAAATTGATGTGTGCATTACAGGCGTTCTTTTAGGCGTATATACCTATATACGTGTGTACATGATTCCAGTAGAATACGAAATCCCATGAATTGTGTTTTCTTGTCATTATTTATATTTTCGACGAGAGATATTTATATAATCCTCATGTTAGTTGAGGTGAGTAGCGTTGTGCTAATACTATGTATCGGTGTGTGCAGGCGACAACTTCGTGCACCGGCTGGTGCAGAACAAGGCGGACGGCAAGCTGGTGGCGGCGGACGGCGCGCCGGGCGAGGCGGCGTGCGGCGCCGACAAGCTGGACGCCGCGCAGCTCGAGTTCACCTACATGCTCACGCAGCAGCTCGACAGCCAGCGCGCCTTCTACGAGGACAAGATGGCCAAGTGAGTCCAACCGCCGCCATCTGTAGGTGACCGCGCTGGCCGGGTGCATATTGACAGAGTTTGCACACCATGAGCAAGGGGGTCCTTTATTATTTTTACCCCTACATACATTTTGAATAACATTCTTATATTACTCATGTATATCTTTAAATAATGACTCGTGACGATCGATACTTCATAAGAAGTGGTACAATGCAGATTAGAGGCAAAGCGCACGGCGGAGTGCGAGGCGGCGCGCGCGGAGGCGACGCGCACGGCGGCGGACGCGGCCGCGCTGCGCCGCCAGCTGGCCGCGCTCGCCAAGGACAACAAGGACAAGGAGAAGAAGCTCACCGCACTCACCGCCAAGTCAGTACCCGCTATTATGATCGGTCTTAATTGATGTTCCATTTTATGTGGATCGGGGTAGTGGTAGAATAGAAGTGAATACTACATAAATATTTAAGAGAATCACATATATACTATCACTATAAGAATTAAGCTTCTATATTAAAATGTAACAGTAGCATTTACTTATTATAGCACTGTATAGCCAATATGCTCCACACATCGTCCACTCATTACTGTCTCACTGGTGGGCACAGGTGTCCTCTCAGAGTGAGAGGGGCTAGGTTATAGTCAGTGGACTATGACCTAGCCCCTCTCCTCCCCTCTGGC
>DWRA01001377.1:0-17300 GCA_018250295.1 Spathilepia clonius
ACATAGCAGCGCTTAACACGGCTGTTATTAGGCAGAAGTAAGTGTGGCGGTGGTGCCGCCGGAGGCGAACTACAAAGGGTTCTACCACCTTTTGAAAAGTTTATGATGAACTCGTAGGTAATTTAGATATTTTGATTCAATAGTCTCTAATAGTAGTAATTTAGTTATTTTGATTCGATAGTATCTAATAGTCTCTAATAGTACGTTAAAATAAGTTAAAAAACGTCAAAGACAGCTGGGAAAGAGAATCTTCTTCGATATGAGAAATTAAAATTCATACCACTCTGCACGATAGCAGCAACTATTTCTAATCGATGAAGTGCTTAGAAATAGGTACGACTAGACCTTAGTGCTCAATTGCCACTGTTGCGTAACACTGAGTCACGATCCGAAATTGTTGACTGGACGGATGGGACGGTTGGGTTAGTGAGTAGCAGGCCGTGGGTGGGGGGTTGTTGAATCGGCTGTTACTGGCGGTGAGGCAAGCCCGTCATGCACAGGCGGCGAAGCGTGACGCCTGCATCCGGTGTGGGCCCTCGGAAGCAATAACCCTACCCTATGTTGTCCCGGCTAACAAGTGCACGTTCCTTGTCGCCGTATACCGTACATGCGATTACTAACACGCGATCAACCGTGCCACATAATAGACAATCGCAGTTTAAATGTGAACTACACGTACAAAAAATAATCATGTTGTTTTGTTTATAAAAAATAGCTAATTGACATGCGATCTACACGATATACGTTCGCTTCAAGAATTTAACAAAGATGTATTACTATGACTGTTTTTTTTTCAACATTACAACGTTACAACATGATGAAATAAATCTATCTAGATATATAAATGCTTTAAAGAGAATATGCTGTTTTGAAAGCGGACAAGTACTTAGCGATATAGGCATTTTTTTATAAATTTAGCTCATGCAGTTTACGAATACATGTTCAAATTGTGTTTTTAACCCCCTGTTTGTATTCGGCTTACAAAGTTGGATATTTCCATAAATTGTAACCAGGATTGATCTCAAGGACTGTGTTGAATAGACGTTATTCATCGATTGTTTAAAATTCTAACGTGTATACAATGCCCATTCTGTTGGTTTATTACATGATACCAGCACCTTCTATTGTTGGGAGGCTGATAATTAGGCCCATCGCACGATTATAGGCGGCATCTAGCTACGAATATCTACACTGCACCTCAGCGATCACATCACTACGTTTAATATTAAAGTAGATATCTACCATGGTCATAAATCCGGAACCTACAGTATAAACCGCTATTATCAAACATGGGTGTTGGTTGTTTCAATTTAAATCAAACAAAGTTCACTATTATTAAGTAAAAGTACTCGCAGTAACACTGCAATCAATTTTTGGATTATTTATTTATATTTCATAACTATAGCTAGCAAAGAGAAGAGCCATCTGATGGTAAGTGACATGAGGTTGTAGATAGAACTCTATATTTCGATTAATGGTACGTTCGTAGGCAGATGTAGTTACCAGGATAAACAGCTCCACAGAATACTGCCCATTGCAAGCCGAGAGAAAAAAATAAATAGAGTAAGAGGAACACACAAAGAGCTAAACAATGCCAAGCAGTACGTAAACAAAATGATAATAATGTAAAATTAAATGATAAACCTTGGAAAAGTGTTTGTACATTTCAAATGAATACCAAATAAAAGCTTTCTCAATGTACGTAACAAACAAACCATTTATACGCTGCACCAGCAACATTAGCGTCTAAAAGCAAATATAAAGTAATCCTTATGAATTATTCCCACACCATTTACGGACATTTGAAATTTAAAACATTCTTCACAGATCTACCTACAGCCGCAGTATATCATTGCTACAATACGCGCGACTTTGTACGATTTTATCGATTATGTCCTCGATATGTCAACTTTGACTTCATACACATGGATTTTGAATAACAAAATATTATTCATATCTTGTCATGGACGATTGAATGCATAAGACAACATTTTCTTAGGAGTCTTGAAATAAAAACAATTAACACACACATACATATAGGAGTAGCAAACGAACTTACAGTCGACCTGCAGGTCACTGCGTCAAGAACATCTGTAATCAGCCGCATATAAAATAGGGGTTCTATCGAGCCTTAGTCGATCACAGATGCGTTGCCACTCATCAAGACTAAGAGATTCGCCTTATGTGTAAGTCAGCCGGCACCCACACCCGTCCACCGAAACGCAAATCTGCTAGACGCTATAAACGACTGTTCCCACTTGAACCATACTTATTCTGCCTTTCAATTAATTGGTTACGATAAAGTACATACATAATCTCATAATCTCAAGAACATTCCGCAGAAGTTTCACTCTCTACATTTACTATCAGAGTTAATATCAATTAGATTTCATATGATTGATTAAAATGCAATTGATTCCACAATAGGCAGAAGCAACAGGGATGTGATGCAATAAAGGAGCGGACATCATTATTATGCGTGAGGTTGCGGGCGGGGTATCGGTGTCACCAGTGTGGCGTATGACATGATCTTTGATTATAGAAAATGATAGGTCTAACTTCCCCTTACTGCAATTTCAAATTACTGCTCAAAACAACGTTACTTCGATATCACTGTAATGAAGTTAATCGTTTATCATTTACTCTTCTAATATTAAGCTACGGTAGTACCTGAGTAGGATTAAGGCCTGCCAAGCTGTTTCGAGTTGATAGACTACACACATGTTTGAGAATATTATTTTTATGTTCATAGGTTTTTAGTAATTTTTTTTAATCGTTAAAGCAAGTAAGAATTTCTAATGTACACATCGCATGTTAATCAAAAATGCCTGAATTTTAACTGCGTAGAAAATCAGCTGAGTCATCGGAAACTTATTGCTTAGATACATAATATTTTGGTCTCATATCATATCTGCCAGGTATTTGGCTCTGTATTTTATAATACTGTTTTATTTTGAAAAAAATGTATATATATCTATTTATATAAACGTCTGGTAACTGTTTTTAGTTAAATACGTATGATAGTATAAACAATATTTATATCACAACACATTTTTTTACTGTCCGTCTGTTTGTTTAGGCTAATCTCCAGAACAACTAGGCCTATTTTTACAGAACTTTCACTTAGTAACTATTTTAATTTCATAAGTGTTCTGCACAAAAAGAATCAATGCCTATGAATCCACGTTATATTTCTTCAATGCGGGTGAAACCGCGGGGCTCAGCCGGAATATAAATATAGTACCTACTTACCAATTACTTAAAGTCCATTAAAAGTATCACTCATCCTGTCATTACGTGCAACTAAAATACAATATTTCCCAATGTGCGTTATTTAAAACACAATTCGAATGCAGTTCGTTTCTTGATTGCTCTCGTGTGGTACTGTTACGTAAATATAAGACACTTGTACACGATACAACATTGAACTGTTTGTAATTTATTGATGTGCTTCGTTTCTCAACTTTTAAAATCATTTTATTATTACAACATTATTTCAATAATAAAAAAATATGAATGTTGCCGTGTGCTTATTATATTGGTAAGATTATTTTACCACCACCACACAATAGTAATAGGCCTGATGGTGATGTCAACGTCGTCAGACCACGAGAAGTTCAACCAACCTTCAAAATTCTAATAAAAATGACTTTCGTAAGAAATGACATGGCTTTGTGACTCTAAAATAAGTATTTTCAGTTACACTGAAAACAATTATTTACGAAAGGATTGAAATTTTACTGGTATTTACTATGGAAAGTCTTTGATAACTTTATTTCAATTTCAGTCTACAATAATCATAGTATCTAAGTGAACAACTATTTTATTAAATCTTTTTATGAACATTGCGCGACGGACAAGACATCGCTACAAATATTGCAGTTTTACCCCTTCGTGCGTCGTTAATTCGTTCAACTATTTGTTATTAGCCGATTCGATTGATGGTTGTCAGACACAAGTTATTTATCAGTTGTTTATTGTGTAGAAAGCCTTACGATATAAGTGCGTCACGTCGTCGTTCGTGCCGACTGTGCTTTATCTACGAGTACTTATATTAGATCCGGTATCGCATTTGTATTTACAAAGCGTCTCGGACATTACCACGGAACTCTTAAGCCTCATGCGTCCAATCCTGTTATTAGACAACAAACCTATATTTTTAAGTATCCATTATCATTATTGGTATTCAATGTCGTAATCGCTAGCGCGCATGATGACCGCGAAAATAATATACCGATGCTTTGTAAATGTGTATGCTTTAAAATTTATTGATATATCTATAATTGTCCTTATTGCACTAAAACACTATCAAATAATATATTATACATATTTGAATTTAAAACAATTACCCCCGTGTCGGAAAAAATGTGATATGATTATAAAAAATTAAAAATACAAAACACATTATATCAATTGTAGAACTACTTATAGTAGTCTAAAATAGGCTGATATCATTTAAACGACGACCCTCGGTAAAATAGATTACTTTTACCTTGTCTATTTTTAATTACAATCAATCTGAATCACCGATTGGAAAGTTTCGCAAAAAGTTCCTTTGATTTTTTTTCTTAATAAAAGTGAAGTTGAAAGATCCGTTGGGTCAATGGAGCGTTACGAATAACAACGCCGGTCATCGGTTCAGATTCGCAATTACTGGCTTTTTCATGTAGGTGTTCTTTTATCCAATATTTTGACGCAAAAAGTTAATGGTCGTCGATTCAAATTCTCAATTATGGGTTTTTTTCATTATCCTTTAAACGTATACTTTTTTCAAATGAAATCTTTCACGTCTACGAATAACATTATCGATAGTGATCAGGTATTTTTCAATCACTTTCATTGCTATTATGATTTACTTCAATCACTTTTACTAATACAAAAATGGGTCACATGAAATCAATCACCTATGAATGGGGTACATAAATTATTTATTTATATATTTGCATGATATGAAAATCCCTGGTGATCATTTTCAGTTCATTGTTTCATTCATTTATCTTATTATTAAATAAAGATCTTACATGTTCTCACAGGTTCGTAGCCAGGGGCTGGCCTGAGAAGCTGTCAGGGGAACAATTTCCAGGGAAGAGCATTTTGCTAAGTAACATAAAATGAGACAGCAAGAAATGGCCGTCAAATTAAAAACTTGCCAAGAGCGCTCATGACTACGATGCTTTATATGACATATGGTAAGAAGGCTATTTTCAGAATTAATATTTTTTTTATAAATAGACATTGTTCACACAAAAATGAAATCCACTTTTTCATTTACCTTTTGGAACATTGCCTGCTGTATCGTGTATCAGACTACTTAACTTTGATTGTGGCAATCTATGTTACATCTACAGAGAAAAAGCATCAGACGAATAATCAAATGAAGTGTATGATGTTCTGATTCCATACGTTTTCTGCTTTTATAATTCTAGTAAACGAAAATCTCGAGAAAGCTCAGTATAAGGACAGATAAAATAAAATAAAGATAACAGAGTATAAATGTAGTTATTTATTTTCTAATATCTATAAATAGATTACACTTTTTATTTGAAACCGTAAATGTGGTAAAAACGGTAAAATTTACGCTTGATTGGCAAGTTGAAGATGGAATGGGAAGTATTCTGCGAAAATGAAAAACTAAATGGCATTCCTTCAATGTAACAAAATGGAAAGTAGTAAAAATAATGCGATTGAGAAAAATAAATGACTTTCAGTTTCAATTTACGTTGACAAAAAATTGTTTAACCAGGTGCATTATTCGGAAGTAGAAAATACTGGCCATGAAATATTTATTTTTAAGTTCAACTCCATAAAAGAAAGTAGGTAAGTAGTCTAATTTTAAGTAATTACCAGGTAAAGATAACATATATTGCTTCCTTTAACACTCTATCAAAGTCCTAATACAATCCAAATGCAGCTTAGATGTTTACAAGATAGGCAAACAAATATGATCGTTGATGCAATCTTCACAATAGAAATTAAGCTTCTGTTTTATCCCCTCTTCCCATCCCCCTTATAAGAGTATTCGAATATTAATCTCTTATGTGCATTTTATATCTATGTATTATACGAAATAACTAAAGAAAGCGACTCCATTATAAATCTGGGTTAGTTTTTATATAACATAATTAATTTCGTAACACAAGTTATTATTATTTTGTCGCTTGCTGCTGAACGTCATTTAATGAGACATTTTGCATCATACGCTTACTGATGGTTGTCTATTCTTCTGTGATTCTACTTATGAATAGCAATCACTATATAAAACACAAGGATTTACTGCACTTTTTCGAAACAGAACACTTTTACACTTACATTCGCATATATTTTTCATTGTTATACTCTAACTCAAATAATTAATCTATATCTCAAAATACTTTTAGTAGTAGGCAAAATTATACAGTAAAATTATATCATAAATATATTGTACATACTAGCATGGAAAGTGAAAAGTACTTCCGTGATATCGACGTGCGACTCATGATTTTCATTTTCACTTGTTAGTGGATAAAGTAAGTGACGAATAGAAAAATATATCCAGCCAACACAAATCATTGCAGTAAAGACGTTTTTTGAGCAAAAGCAAGGAACTATTAATAACAGATGCACACAAGCGTTACAAATCGCTTTTAGTTCCATATAATATATGCTGCTGTAACTAACAGCTTTAAAAATACGAGTATACAAGTGTAAAGAAGAAGTGTATCTGAAACGTGCTACCTTTTTAAACGCATGTATGTTATAATATTTTTTAGAGAAACAAATGAATGTATTTCTAATGAATAACAAAAATAGCTGGTCGGAGATGGATTTAAAAAACATTTATTGTGTACAAACATATTTTAAAATCTTGTAAAAATCTATGGGAAAATGTTTATTGAACACATTTACCTATTAACTGAGATCGCGTCATATGACAGCCAAAGCCATCTAGTGATAACGTACGAATTTTTGTAATCTATATGGTCAGAAACTTCAACATGCGGTTAACATTATTTCTTTCAATAGAATAATATTTACATCTGTAACATAGTTTAATTTACTGCAATATACAACTAATTCAAATTTACTTAATTCTTTTACCTTTTTGATTAATAAAATGTGTATACTGTGTTTGATTAATAAAATGTGTATGTGTATGTATGTGTGTGTGTGTATGTGTGTACTGATTAAAAATGATCGCACACCAATATTACTTATACAAATTATGAACATTACATTTCTTCTTTATTTCCTTTCAAATCTCTAAATGAACCTCTCTGTATTAAAAAGGTTCGCACCACACATCCATTTCAATTTAAATTGTTTTCCCGTTAACCATTTCAAGTAGACACTGTATCTCGAGTGATTTTCGACTTTATCTGATTTCATTAGAATTCTAATAGTATCCAAATCTTACGGCACATCTCATCTGCGTCTTCCTGTTAGAAGAAATCGTTTGCGAATGTTTTGCTGCCACTTACAGCTTCTCATTACGACGCATTGTTAAATTTCTTAGGTTTTTAATACTCCACAAAGAGTTTAACTGAGAGCTGCTGGGCTCGTTAGCGCAGTGGCGGATTTTGTTTAGGACTTGCTCGATTTGTCTTCTGCTTGTGCCGTCTACGTAGTAATTCGAGACTTGGTTGGTAAAAAAAGTCCCTACAAATTGTCTGAAATTTTGCCGCCCCTAAATGTCATAGCGTTCTTAGGTACCAGGCAATACATTTCGTGGTCCGTATGCTTGAAGTAACTTGCACTATCTTCTCATGACTATATTACTAAAATTACAGGTAGACTACGCACCAATTTCCCTTCGTGGATGGAAAATGGTCATATCCTGTAATTCAATTGAATTGAACAGATAGTGATCATCACGAACGCATGAGTGTCACGCTATCACGCCAAAGTGTAACAAAGACGAGCGTATATACCAATAAGAAAAACCGAACAAATACTATGAAAGCAATTAGGTACGCCCCGTAGGTTACGCATATAAACTGTTCCACGTGGTTAACTACAAGCAGGGCTGACACTTGCCAGTTAATTTTGTATAGTGGAATAAAGAGGAACCTAAAATTCGGTAATTCCAAAGATTAAATTTGGAAGCGTTAGGTACTTACTCCTAGAACTGTTGCTGACGTATACCAATAGTTGTTACTTTGTTTTTAAATAGGGTTCTTAAGTAAAAAGAACCAGATGTCGCCTCATCGGGGACGCCTTACCGCCACACCAACTTCTAGCGTCAACCACGTCTTGCGTGTAGAGTAAGGATGTTGGCTGATTTATATATGAGGCCATTTTATTCTTCGAGAGTGCTTATGCTGAGGTACAGATGTAAAAAAAGTAAGGTCTAGGAATCTCTGGCGAAGGTTTCTTTAACCCTCATACAATTCAAGAGCTACTTCTGGATTTTAACCTTCATACTATCGGAGTCAACCTGTGATTTGATATAAGAGAAGAACGTACATTTATAATTATACTTTAAAATTATAAATAGTACTCATAGCCAACCCTTAACCCAAGGTAACCCTACTTTTATACATAGCATTTACTCGAAATTGTTCGGATCCGGGCACAATGAGTCATGCACCTTGCAAAGTATGATAAAACACACGATTCCGTACTTGAACAGTGAACACACGAGTACACTGAAAGCACCGGTCCTATTCGTGTACATGTGTTCTGTTTGTCTGACAATTAGTATGCGAGGCGACGGTACCCCTCGACAAGTTTTCGTGCAATAAGTTCGTGAACTACGCACTACGAGTACTACGCACGATAATAACGGAAATGGTACGATCACGATTATTAGAATCATTTCACGGAACAATATGCTACTGTATATAATATATTAAACATACCCGTCAACGTAATATATTATTTACATACAAGTACTGTCAAAATACAGAAAATTACTTTATAAATGCTTGTATCAAGATGCGTACTTTGATTCTATCAGATCCCGTCTGCGACTTCGTTCGTGCGTGCTTTAGTTTATAAGTTAATTAAGTTACCCTAATATAACCAGTTAGGATAAAATGTATTGCATTAAACTGCTCCATGAAAACACACTAATAATGTAAATCTTCATGATCAGAAACTGTCTCCATACGCCATTTTCTTCTTTTTATATCGTTTAAAAAAGGTTCTAAAATAATTATAATATTTTACTTTTCATGCGTCAACAACCGAGGTCTCTTACCGCACGGTAGCCAGTAATTTTATATAAGTGGATCATGTTTCAGTAACAGTAAATAAATGTATATAATGAATATGACGAACTATATAATCAAAAGCAGACTGTCCGCACGCTAATACTAATATATTATATTAACTTTTACATTTCCCTACCTCTTTACGACGCATCGTTGTAAAAAGTAAAATAATCAAATATAATAGTTAGTTACTCTTGACAGGCCCAATATCTGAACTTAATTAAATTTGACAGACTAATTTTTAGGACCAATATTCCAAGGGTTTATTAGACAAACTGTGACATTCGATGAGGCCAATCTACTAAAGATATAAGTTTGCTGACATAAAGCCAAGTCTTTACATATGGGTTCGTAAAGGCTTGCTTCATTCTACACAGGTTTGTGGTCGTTATTGTTCACAAATATCAGATCGAGCAGGACTATTAGAATTATGCTGTTACTCTTGCTTGTCCTGTTATATGCATGATTGCAAGCAAAATTACACAAACTTGTTGGGAAAATTGAGTCATAGTAGCGTATCGCGGTCCTATGACGCTCTAATTAATCTGATGTACAGAATAATATCCCCACGAAAAATAAAGAAAGTGTATATAAAACAAAGCTGTAAATAAATTCGTACTATTACAAAAACTTACTTCATTAAAATTACAATATTATGAAAACATTATCATGATGATGTTACTCTGCAAAATACCATTCCGAGTACGAATCACTATATCTAACAAAATCTTTTAGAAAAATAAATCGAAATCCTTTTTATTATTAATCTAAGCATCATACCTACAGGGTTTAATACGTGTTTTAAAATAATGAAACTTGACCTTCCGAGCGCCAATACATATCTAATTAGCGTAATATCTGTTGTAGTGTTTATAAAACATTTTATAGAATATCATGTCTGTTTTTACTAAACGCTTTTTGTAGCTCAATCTCGTTCAACGCCTAGCTCACTCGTAGGACTTCGTTCTCACGGTGTCGAATGTCAGCGCAATCACCTGTTATCACCACCAGGTGTCACCTGTGTGCTACAGTGCCTCATGTTCCCATAGAGTTCTAGGAGAAACGATAAAAATGTACTATATTCAACACTTACTTAGATCCCGGCATCGCGAAGTGAAGTAAGGATAGATAAAAAAAATACGTAGGTAAATAAAATGACAGTCTTATCATTGAAGATTATTATCTTTCGTAGTCAGTCGACTATGTAACGAAATAGACTCTTAATGTTACTATTTTTTCGAAGGTAGACACTGCTGCTAGTGGTATTGATCACAATGTGTTATTCCATTGTATAGACCAATTTGCGTGCATTCTACGAGTTCGTAGACTTACCAATGTCAATAAATAGAATAGTAGAAGGTAGGAAGTAGAGTAGTAGAAGGTTATAACGATAACGGTTACAATAACGTATTGGTTATAACGGCTAAATAGCATCCTAATCTATATATAGATGCCCACATACAAAATCCCATCGCATAAAACAATATTAGATAAAGCGACATGTCGGTTATACCTGTTAGTAATAAATCAGACGACCAATTCTTATATACGTAAATTGTGAAATTTCGAACTGTAATAGATAAACATCGGTTGATTGATCAATACTAACAGGTGTTAAGCGACAAACTGTCATATTTTTTCTCTAAATAAACATGCATATCGACATAAGCAGGAATTATTAAGACAATTATTAGCTTACGGTTCTCACATTTCGGCCTCACTGTCACTCATTATGATAATCATCATGATTTTTTTCATTTAATTTGTAATCTAATCCATATAAATATCCATATAGCTATAAAAAGGACTATAACGGATACAACATTCTAGTTATACGATCCTTTAGTCGTTATAAATAGTATTGACGGTATAATAAACGATTACTTATTACGAGTCTATTTTATTAATTCTTCTGTGTTGTCATCACACATTATTACAGTTAGACATGCGTGACTTCATTAATGTCCAGTTTCAGATTATCACCATCACCGTATTCTTACGATGGATATTGATACTGATACAAATATGACTAAAGGATCGCTAACGCTCGCTAAAATTAAAAAAAATAATATTTTTATATAATTGGTGACCTACAAACAATCATTCAACTCAAACGATTATTCAATTTTCAAAATAGGACATTTTACATTTTTATTAACTACATAAGATTTTCTGCGTTTTGATTATTGTAAGGTAACTTGTAAGTAACTTTGACGTATAAAATCATAATAAAATTTTGGAAGTCAATTTTAACCTACTTCAAATATTATCGTATTGAAATAAAACTTAACGTAAATGATACTTTGGATAAATGTGGTGTCTAATATGATATCTTGGAGCCGATCTGAAGATGGAGTCGGTGGTGGATGATAGAACTCTTCAGTGTCCACTGATAAACCTAGAGTTCGGGCTCATATGAATAGTTTTAAAGATTCTGAGATAAAAGCTTCTTTAATTCTCAAAAGATTTTGAATGCACAAAACCTATTATTGTTGTCTTCGTTGGCCTACAAACGACCATGAGTCACTTACAGAAAAATATTACTGACATCCGTCAAAGGAATACCAATTACACTATTATTTTATTACGTTACGTCGTCTACATTTGGATAATTGTAACATTCGTCCGAAACAATGCCAACCGGTACCGTTGCCATGGCTGCTAATGGTAATACTTGCATTCCTCAAACTACGCTCCGTGTATGTTGAGTAAACAAACGCTTGAAACGTTAACTTAATCTGTAATGAGATGTTATTTTTACATGCATCTTTATATAAATAAAACATTGTACAAAATGGGAAGTGATTGATTAGTCGTATGCCTTGGATACGGCAGTGATTCCCTCGTGGTTGAAACCCAGTCTCTCAATCGGGAGTTATGAGATTCGAATGTCTGGCAGGATTTTTGTCCTCTGATTACCGAATTTGCCTTGCTTTTTATATATGTGATAATGTAGGAATGAAAATTTATATATACATATATATGCAATTATGTAGTCCATCCAGTTTAGTAGCGGAGTCGTTGCCAACGTATCACATTTCGCTGTGCCATCTTTAAACCGAAAAGATATGTTAATCTAAGTATCAGAATCAGCTAACATTCTTATACGCGTCATACATTTTTTAAATCTTCGTCGTACAAGATCTTCTAGAGTAGCAGGTAGATAATGCCCGCAGGCTTCAATTAAAATATTTAATACGATGAAACAAAATCCGCTGGATAAATTATTACGTTGCCATATTCATAACATTAATATCGTATATAAGTTAATATTTTTTTGTATAATTTATTTTACAATTTCAATAAATAAATAAAGAATAAAAATCTTTTTAAATTTTTGACCAACAAAACGTCGCCTTATGTAGCATTTGGATATAAACCAAAAATGAAATAATGAAAATGAAATAATAATACGGTACTTAAGACAATGTATTCTGTGTTCTAACGGTAACAATTTTTAAAACGTCACTGGAGAAGATGGTTTAAAGAGACCAGCCGCATCGAATGAAAGCGAGTCAAATTGCAAAACATCATACATTTTATATGATGTCATCCCTGCCTGATACACTCTATATACGAACACAAAACACATGAGTAGATCGTGCAACAAAATGCTGAACTTTACTTATTTGTATAGTGAACTTAATTATAAACTAAGTACTCGACTGAGCTAAAACTCAAGTCAGTAACATGCCTCGTCGGAGCGTAGTTTTTGTAAGGTTTGTTGGCTATAATTATGATTTAAGCGTAACGGTACTTTGGATAGTTTCAAGTCATAACTTTTACGTATAATTTTAATTTAATTATTCCACATTTTGTCTTAAATGGCAATAACCTCGAAATGAATCTGAATTAACGAATACTTCACAAGCTTCGTATTAGCTTAAACGTATTATGAGATCACAGCCGGATATTGATTTCGTCTCAAATTGAGCCTTTAGTTCAGCGTTTGGCAACAAGCGACCCGCACACCTCATGTGGCCTGCGACCGCGACCCTCTCCTTACAGTCCACGGATGTTCCTAGAATGTCTCATTAGGACCTGTGGACCTCCCCAAAAACCTGATGTAGATTCATGTTGGTCTGTAAAGATTTCCGAAGGCTGCCTTAACCCATCTCATCAGCCAGGTACAAATTAAAGCAGAACTTCATACATCGTTGTGAATATAACATGATCATGATTTTACCCTACGATACCTTCTGACAGTTGACGTCAAGACTCTGTTCACACAAGACAACACACGCGACATTTACTACTACACATCATAACTTTTAGATAAAATTTCCATCTAATACTGTGATAAATGTTACATAATATGGTACTCTACATGCAAAATTTTATTAAATATTAGGTCCGACGTGAATACATAACCATACTTTCACTCCCATTATAATATAACATTATGATAATCAAGAAAGTATATCGATATCAACGATGAGTAAATTTATACGTTGAAAATTTAAATCTGTATTGATTATAGCAACAACAGCAAAAATCGAGTAACAAATTCGACTTGTGAATGTAATTTAGTACATTATTAGAGAAATCAATTTGATGAAGCACTAGAAAAATCGAATATCGAATATTAATATAAAATATAAACATTTAAAGTTAGTAAACAAAATACAACCGAAGGTTGACATTGGATGACTGTCCTATAATTTATACAACGCATGTCTCGTTGATAGACAGTCAACGGCAATATCTGACGAGGTGCTAAGCCACTGGGCTTCGTTGTTGACAATGTCAACAAACGATATGAATAACACTTTTTAACTGACTTACCAAAACGAAAAAACGTTAGATCCACTACAACCTCTCTTGGGGTGAATTAAAAAATAATTTCTTAATCTCATGGGTATATCAAAAACATAATTACGTCCTTTTAATTCTACCAGTATAAGATATGCAATAGTCGCTCAGTGTTAGAGTTTTGAGAAATCCAATATATCACAATATCACATAAATAAGCATGAGAGCTTGAAAAATGGCGGTTATCTTCAAACCACTTTCATTGCAAGTGGATCCCTTACCTAATCCAGCCAATCGAATTATTCAACTTAAAACATGTATTAACAAAAACGCGAATAACGAAACTCGTTTGCATGAAATACGAGTAGCAAGTTCAAAAACGGATCCACCGCTTAATTTTATTCCCTTCGATTTTATCGCAGACCTTGCTGACGAACTCTTCAAGTACGAGCTGATAATTTAATAGGAAGAGTCGTTTATTGTACGGAAAACGCACGAAGGCCTCACTTATAATTACTTATGTGAAAAGTAGATACCTCGTATGATTGTATGGTAGGTTAAAAAATACTTTTTACATCCAAAAATATTTTATATTTTTGATTTGCTGCAATACAAAACATATGACAAATTTTAGTTAACCATTTTCAAAAAGACAAAATACCCATAACGTAAAGCAGTGACTATCAAAATTTAAAAATCTTTCCCATCATTAAATGTGTGTTAAACTGAATCTTTGCCATATAATAACAATAGGTATATAAAGTTAAGTTTGTAAAAATATAAAAAGATCAAGATAATCTTCCAACATTTAATTTGCTAAACGAAGTAATAAAATGTTAAACGCTCATTACAATGCTTAAACGTTTTTGAACCGTCGATATTGAAAAGATACAGTCGATACAGAAGTGTGTGTCGATGGTTGGAACCATCTCCCCAGTTTCTAGAGTAGTCATATTCAAGGACAACTGGTTCGGACTAATTTTAGTTTATGTGGGAACTAGAAAAACATAAACTATGTTATTTGTATAGTGACATACTTTTCGAAATATTCCAGGATCATCGATGTTTAAATAATTGAATTACTTATTTCTATTGGAAGATGCTTTTGGCAGTTAAATAATTTTGGAATAATAAATAAAATTATGAGAATAGTTTTTTATCTCGATAAAGTCTAAACCTCTATTGCCTGCAAGCTTTTTTGCCTCACTCAGTTGCAAAATGACGTCGACTCAAACTTTAAAATCCTATCTATATGAATATGAATAATTTTTTTTTTGGTTAAATCTATATAATATTGTTAATGTAAATTCAGAATTAATTGGCACCTTATTGTAAGATTTTATTTCAGTATTTTTTAAAACACACATTATTTTTGTTGAAAAGGCTGTATATTTATAAACACTGTCGCGTCTACCAAGATAAACCTCGGGTAAATTTTAAAAATAGTGTCATTTATCTCGTCAAGCATGGTCATATCGGCAGTAAATAAAACCAAAACCTGTGTCTGATGCTAGTATTCATTCATCAGTGATCGTCTCAAGTCAAGACAAGATGCCTATTTAGGTTCCAACCGACCCCTATGTATGTCAAGACCATCGACTGATGTATGTTCGAACTACTTAGTTAACATGAGCGATACTGATCTTATTACAATTACAATACCTTACTGTCGATACTGGGTATCCGTTACACGTATTACATTTACCTTTTTCTTAGACCTGTTTCTTATATACATACTTAACTGGAGATATATATATGTATGAAATATGTAATGTTTATCATATTTTGTATTATATTATTTATTTTAAAATTACATGGTTGTTAATAAATAAATTATTAAATAAATTAATAAATATAAAGATCGACTACTACAATAACGTTTTAAAAATTGATTTCTTTTTTTTTATAACTTGTAATATCCATCATTATAGCACCAAGCAGTATTATGTCCCTATATCATATTGATTTCTATATTGCACTAAAAATTGTACGGTACGAATAGCATCTGTTATAAATATTTCTTATTGAAGCTATTACGCTCCCTCGTTTATATTTAAAAAGTTTGTCTTTAAGGTAATTAAAATGAAAACTAGTACACTATACTAGACTTGAATTGGGTACTCTCCTGTATAATACAAAGAAACGAATATATTTTTTATGAGTCATTTAAAAAAAGTTGTGGAAACGTTATATAATTTACTATCATAAAAATGAACATAAAGGATTGCGAATTCACTGTCTACAGTAAATCACTATTTCCATTAAAATTTAATTAAAAATACCTGTCGGCGGCTATTTATGGACGAGAACAGGTTGTCGATGATGATATTTTGAACCATTACGCATTATCATGCAAATGGAACGTTACAATTTAATGCATAAATGCACGTCACACTTAATTACCCTGTACTTATATATGGCTGGGGTTTCCGTAAATATTGAAATAAAAAAGAAAAGATTTTCACGCCAGTGATTAATGTAATTGTGCGAATTTGAATTTAATCGTATAGAGTAAAGTTAAAAAGTAAAGAAAATTGTGAAATTTAGTGTGTTGAAGACATTTGAAATAAGCCCTAAGATAAACAATCCACCAATCAAATCCATAAATCAAAGTATCTGTACTTTGAACATATCTTTCTTCCAATTTATACTCTTACGTATTTCCAGATAAGCTTTGGATTCAAGAGAAATAATATCTGACGATACGTTATTAGTATCTTTAAAATCTTCGTTTATTTGGTGCATTACCACAACATGACGAAATCTCTTCACTTGAAATAAAATATTTTCTATATATCTGCTTTAAATATACCGTACACGTATATATCTATACCATTCGTCTAGCACTTGTTTATGTTTCACCACACTTACAATTATTAAGCGAAATCTTTTATTTAACTGCTTTCAGGTCGCATCTGCGCGCAATTGAATACTGATTACTTTTTTTTCATTATTACTTCAACCTACAGCCTTAACTGTGCTTGAGAACTCAAGCCAGGCAAATAGGCCCTCGCATTATTTAACAGGGGTTTTATTTCCCGGAAATTACGTAACGGATCGCCGCTCGTAAACGTAGGACTGACATATGACCTGAACTATGTGAACTATACCTGGCTGGATGCCAACATAATCACTATACCTAGTTACATGAAGTTTCTTAGGTAATGGAAGCAACAAACAAATTTGTAGTGTCGTATATGATTTTAAGCTAATATTCTCGCGGAATTGATACATTTCGGTACGTAACGGGTACTCACGATACGAAATTTTGATTTCTTATTTGCCGATATTTCGATCCAGTTGCATGGATCGTGGTCACGGCGGAACTGCGGTGGCGGGGAGAAACCGTTGACAAGC
>DWRA01001378.1:0-17294 GCA_018250295.1 Spathilepia clonius
ATTTTTTATCTATATAAATAAATAAATTTGAAGTGTCTGTTTCTAATGTCGAAATAACACCTTTTATTTAAATATGTGATTATACACGACACGATGTTTTGATTTCTTAATTACCGATATTTCGATCCAGTTGCATGGATCGTGGTCACGGCGGAATTCGGCCGAGACCACGAACCACGATAGGTCGAAATAACGGCAATTAAGAAATCAAAACATCGTATCGCGAGTACCCGTTACATAACAAAATGTATCAATTCGGCGATAATATAAGTCTAAAATCATATATTATAATAAAAACATAATTATTAAAATGTTTCTCTGTCTGTTTGTTTGTTTGTTTAAACTAATCTTCGAAACGGCTGAACCTATTTTCACTGGAGAATAGCTGAGATATATATAACTTTTATCAACCTACGTCGTCGAGCCATTACCGTGCTGGGCGCGTGTCTCCTCCCGGAGTAAGAGGGGTTAGGCCATAGTCCCCTGCGTTGACTGCATACGTCTTTGAGGATTTTGTTTTTTAGAACCCTCAGCTATGTACTCTTCCTCACGAAATTTCCTTCACCCTTACTACCTATAATTAATTTCTATATGCATTGTAATTTACTTAGTAAATTTCTGTAATATATATCGTAAAATAATATTTCTACAGTTAACATTATTCAATCGAAGAGATGGTTAGCGGTAATTTACAAAGCACTAATATTGAAATTTCGATTCGAGTTAACTGTGATATTTCACTCAAATTGAATAGACGTTAGCTATTGTCCGGTCTACCTAGCCCCAGCTGAAGTTTTGCCTTAACTAACCCAACTCCAGCTAATTAGGTATCCACACAAACTGGGAGAATCGTCGAAGTTGCAGCAATTGCAACGAACTAACCAAGTTCTCAACCAGCTATTACGCTTCCATTAATTTCTTATCTATTCGCTTTATTGTTAAGTCTATGCAAGTTAAATTAGTTTTAAGACGTAATTATCTTGTACATTCTATTTTAAACTAGTGCTGTGAACTTATGAGCACATTGTTTAACTTATTTGTATGTTATAAAGTTCAGCAGCGGGATAATAAGGCTATAGCAAATACAATTTTAATTCTATTACATAACTACTAAGCAGTGACTACTGGTTGAATCACTTCCTCTCAGTCGAGGGGTCCGAGGTTCGAACTCCAGGCAAGCACCTCTGATTTTTCAAAGTTTTGTGCGTATTATAAATCAATTATCACTTGCTATAACGGTGAAGGAAAACATCGTGAGGAAACCTGTACACTTGTGAATACTTTGGAAAAAAAAAGTTCTCAAAAAGTATGTGAAGTCTACCAATTTGTACTTGGTCAGCGCGGTGGACTACGGCCTAACCCCTCTCACTCTGAAAGGAGACCCGTGCACAGCATTGGGAGAGTAATGGGTTGACGATGACATAACTACTAAGCGTCGCGGTTTCACCCGCATTAAACAAGTTATAACATAATTACAACCGCAATTTTGTACGTTGAACAGTTTTAACAAAACGTAGCGCACGTGATAGATTTATTTAGTTATTTTTTATGCGGAAGTTTCTAATACATAGTCCAAAACATTTTCTAAAATAAAAATATCTCATATTGCTCTTTATACGATCAGCTACCAGCCAGTGAGCCGTGATAATCGGCCCAACCGTTTCGAAGATAAACTTAAACAGGCAGACGGACAAAATTTAAATAATTTCTTTTATATAAGTAATTAACAGATTAAAATTATATTAAAATTAAAAAGCTATATCTTTGGCATGAATATGTATTCAATTCCTGTCATCCTGCACGCTCGCCAGCGTTGGACGACGTAGCTGGTAATGTTTTATTTAAATTGGGTTTACAAAAACATATATATATATGCACGAAACATTATTGTACAGTGTTTTCGGTAAATTGGTGCTGCAATAGTAACTAGAAACCTATTAAGTAGGTGCTACACATTTTGAATAAATACCTATAATTTTTCTCACACTTACGTAACTTTGTAAATTTTGTGTAATTTAATGGCTTTTATGAACGCGGAGTTCTAGGGTGAGTACGACGTATGCGACAATCGACATATCAACGAGAACTTCACCGAGTTCGAAAACGAATGTAACATAGCTATAATTTAACCTTTTCATCAGATTGAACCCTTTTGTTAAAAGTAAAATCGAACTCAATACAATTATTCGTTGTTTGTCATGAAAATATTCCCAAGTTTACATTTGTAACCGAACGCAATCATAATAGAGCGTGGAATACCGTGAACTTTAATATTTCCACAGCGTAAAATTATTATACGGTGCATTGAATCCAATCTACCCACACGATCGCAGCTCTGCAACACAAACAAGAATTTACACACATTCACAGGTCACTGACCATCGCGTTATGAATTTTGATGCGGTCTCATCACACAAACATGACGCATCGTAGCAATTCGTAGCTAAACGTAGCACCCAGTTCTCCCAGTTTACAGGAGCGAGGGAGTTTTGTTCACAGACGCGTGTTCACAAATACTTTTGACGACCGGACGCGGAACGGCCAACGTACCGGTCTGACGCGCATTGGGTTCCGGGTTCGATCCCCGGATCGGATGAAGAATTTAGATTTCTGTTCTAATTCTGGGTGTTTGAGTATTCATTCATTGTGTGTGTCCATCGCATCCACGACACAGGGAATCCTAGTGTAGGGCTGTACTGTACAATAAATTTATTGCTTGCATGCGACCCTCTTCTATGTTCTTCTCTGGCAAGATCTCCTACAACTAAAGAAAGCACACGCCCTCTTAGGAAGTGCCGGAACTTGTGGACACAGAAGCATTCAGGTCCCGTCACACAATCAAAAATAAACTACGCTGTGGTTATTTACATACTTAAAAGCTAATAAAGAAACAAACAATGCAATTGTGTACAACAATAAATTGTGTTTGACTTTTATTGCAAAAGTTGTTCATTGTTGAGTAAAATTCGAACGTTTTTTTCTCGCGACATCCTAACAACACTCCCTCACGATTGCTGTGACCTTTTAAGAGTTATAAGGACTCATTGAAAGCCCCTTAAAGGGTCCGTAACTAATTGGACCATACCTACCTAACCTACCCTTTAGGAATACACATCTTTGTTAGTATCTCTTCAAATTATGGAAGCTTAAAATTGGTACAACTTTCGTTATATCGACCGCGACATAAAGTCTATCCGATATTCAGATTCAGATTCACTGCTGTTATTAGGCAGAAATAAGTGTGGCGGTGGTGCCGCCGGAGTGGAACTACAAGGGTTCTACCACGTTTATTTTAAATTGTAGTCATGCAATAAGGAATATACTCATTAATGCATGACTATATCTTAGCTTTATGTAACGTGCACATATACCTACATGTGGAAGTAAGCATAATACATATAATAACACACTTCCTTATTGTTGTTATTAACAAAGAATGTGATAAACAGGCAAGCAACGCTAATTATAACTGACCCTTGAACCTCCGCTGCCACTTAAAACTGTTCTTTCTAACCACAACAAAGCAGCCCTTTGCGTAAAACAATAAGTTACTAATTGGAAACCTTTTGGAAACACTGTTATGTATTTTTATACTTCTTTATAATATAGATGTAGGAAATTGAGCATGCAATCCACCTTATGGTAAGTGAACACTACCTATGGACATCTGTAATCAAAGCCAATTTAAAGGTGGTAGAACCCTTTGCAGTTCGACTCTGGCGGCACCACCGCCGCACTTATCTCTGCCTAATAACAGTTGTGGTAAGCGCTGCTGTATTCCGGTTTGAACGATTGGTAAAGGAGATAAACTTAACGAGGCATCCCAACTTGGTCCTCAACACCGCATCGGGTAACAACGCATCTGTGGTTGACTTCAGTTGGGATTGTTGTCTTATCGGGGGTGGATTACAAATGTCCATGGGCGGCAGTTGCCACTTACTATCAGGTGAACTGCACGCTCGTTTGCTTCTCCATTATATATAAAAAAGGCCTGATAAAATTGGAGTCCTACCTGAGACTACAGACGGGTTGCTACCCCTGGGGTCCTAGTTGAAATGCCTTAGATAAGTACATATATCTTCTTTACCACACTGGTTAAATCAGAATATATCAGCATAGTGGTCTGGTGCTGGTACAGGAGTTTAAGCACAAAACTACTATCTTCATAAATAAATAAATATTTGTATGTTGTATCTGGTAATATTGTTTTATACCAAAATTCCGCCTCCGTCCAATTCCGTAAGTTTTTGTCTACCAAACTCGATTTAATCGACGAACTGACTTGAAATGTTTACACAATGTATATGTATGTGTATTTATTTAACTACTAATTAAAATGACAAATCATTTTAGACAATGCACGAGACATAAACAACAATATCATCTTGTAGCATTAGTAGTATGTTTTCCCTAGAGAATAATCAGGTTACAATTTTTAATAAGCATTCTTGCATACAGTATAAAGCAACTTTGTTTGCTAATACTGTTATCGTGAACGCCAGGCGAGAATAACAAAGCTTCGCTATAATATGGACTAACTAATGATGCACTTATTCTGTTTGTTAACTTTAATTCCAGCAAAGCTTTTTAAGGGAATAATGCGGTAGTACGCTTTGTTCGAACGCGACAAAAACGTCATAGCTATATTATCTTTGATACAATGGTGGGTTGTTGTTGTTCTGACTTGAAGGGTGTCGTCAAACAGATATACAAATAACTAAGATGTTATAACTCAGTCCTCAGGTGTAGCAACATATTGCCAATTGAATAAGATAGCAAAAACTACTGATCCGATTTTGGTAAAATCTAGCAGTTGTATAGATAGTTTTCCTTATTTTTTTTCGTAGTTTTCATTGTGGTAGGGCTTTCGTGATTCGATTCCAGAGGCACCACCGCCACACCTATTCCTGCCTAATGAAAATTTTAAGCGCTACTATATTCCGGTTTGAAAAGTGTGGTAAGAGAGACATACTTATCTGAGGCGTTCCAACTTAGTCCTCAAGGGTAACGAGTCTGCCGACCTTAAATAGGACTTTTATGTTAACTGGGGTTGACGACAAATGTCCATATGCAGTAATAGCCACTTACCATAAGGTAGACTAAGTGTTTGATTGCTACTCCTAACTATAATATATAATACGTGGTACACGAGGCCCAAGCGGGCGGACGCACTGAAAAACGGTAGTGTTTAAATATTCATAGGTATGGTAAGGGAGATAAACTTAACGAGGCATTCCGACTTAGTCGTCAGGGGTAGTAACGCATCTGTGGTCGACTTCAGTTGGGATTCTGGTTTTATCTGGGGTGGATCACAAATGTCCATGGGCGGCAGTTGCCACTTACCATCAGGTGGACTGCATGCTCGTTTGCTACTCCATCATATATTAAAAATATATATATTATATGGGCTACATAATTGTATTTCTTACAATTCTGTTCTAAATGGAAATCCTATAAAATAAACTTAATTAACTACATAATTACTAGTATTATCTTCATCTTTAAAGCGCATTAAGGATACATTAAAAGTACACTACGTGCGATAACAACCATTACCTACTAATGTAAGTTTAATGTCGGCACAAACAAAGATTGTGTTGATATTATCTACTTAGAAATTATTTCGACGGGCCCCAAAAACAAAATCTTGTAGAAAAATAAGACGAAATCTATTTTATTAATTATTTATATTGTACACTCTAAAAGCTACATACATTTTTTTTTATTTCGACAGGCTCCAAGAACAAAATCTTGTAGAAAAATAAGGCGAAATCTATTTTATGTATTATTAATCTAAGCTTTATACTATAAATTGGTATTTTTTCATATACGAATTTGTTCTATATATTTATAAATATATAGGATATATATTACCTTACAATAACAATGTAAAGCTTTTCAGTGCTGATTTAAAGAGTACGATAAGGGACAAACAACAGTTTGACACGTTCCAATTTAATTTTCGGGAGACCTGTAATATTTACTATCTCTATAATATCTGTAGAGCCATATCTATGGATTTACAGATTCTATTCGTCCATAGGTAGGGGTGACCACAGAACTCATACGTGTTCAAGTTCCCTCATTCTACTAAAAAAACTTATAAGAATCGAGTAACTAATAGAACTAAGTACCTATTTGTACAATAAAATTAGCAAGTCCATAAAGTAACGTAATTTTAGTGGCAGTAAAATGACATACATAATGCACACATTAAAAGACAACCCCATTACTTAAAGTGCGTATTAACGGACGATCATTTCGGCCGTAATTGCTACAATCACGTAAAATGTTTCCATTCTACAAGCCCCCAACGATTGTACAGCGGCGTAGCAAACGTGGATCGTCGATTATCCTGTATTCTATAGGCATAAATGTAAATTAAGTCATTTTCATACGTCAGGTTGATGACGCTCGTCGTTTGGAGTGTATGAGAACAAAGGGGAGGTGGGGGTCCCGGGCGAGCAACAGGCGCCGGCTGATCAATGAACGCGCCCCGCTCTCCCCACCTGCGCCGCACTTGTTGCGCGCGCGACCCAAACAATTCTTGAATTATTTTTTCTTGAGGCACCTTATTCAGTACTTGGGATTCAGCCGCCTTTCTGTCTTATTCGTTAAAACTCGGTCTTTTTAAACCAACCAGAAGTAGTAATTCGTATAAGTATAGTCCAACATATACACACACACACACAAAAACGTCCCTACCCTAAAGACACAGTTCGAACGCATTGCATAATTTAGTCTTATTACAAGAGCTGTATTATGTACTGATGATTGAACCACAAAGGCTAACTTTAGATGCTGCTTTTAACATAATACCAAATTATTTTTGAAATAGCTATTATAAACCTGAGATATATCTTCATTTATCTGCAACCCATAAATCGTTATGATAATAGAATTTACTGTAAATTGTGACCAAAATTGTTATTACACTATTTACGCATGAAATCGAATGGAAGGGTCAATGGGGTGATTCAGGTTAACACGGTCTCTCACCTTTGTCCATTTCGCGATGATAATTCACTGCCCCCGACAGCCTCCCTCGTATTATACAGGGAAACATGATTTGCATGCGAAATGCCTTTGAATAAAATCTTTGTTTCCTGTTATTGTCGTTTTATTGATCGGTAATTTACATTATTTTTCAACGCCAACGTACCTTATAAATGTAGCACTCTTTGTGGTTCAACTCCACCGTCACACCTTTTTCTGCGTAAACTGTTTAATTTTATCTGCTGTTGATTACGGACACTCCTGGGCGACATTTGCCACTTACGATCAGGTAGGTTGCATACCCGTTTACTACTTCCATTACACATACAAAAACAAAAAAAACTACAACAGAATGGACTTTCTAGATATCATTCCTGTTACCCATAAGTGATTCTTTTAATAGTTACCACGTGAATGCCTTTTCCTGTTTAAATACAATTAATAATTTATTTATGTGAGATAATGTAATAATTTCCATAAATCTCAAACACCTTTTCGAAAAAAAATCGTTAAAGGCCTTTTTTCTTTATAGTTTTTATATGTATAGACAAAATATTTTTTATAGTAAACAGTTTCGTCTGTAAAACTAAAAGTTATTTTTGACATTACAAACGGACCCAACTTTGTTAATTTGTATAGATTATTATGAAAACAAGTCAAGTCGTCGAGCGCGGAAAATAATTCAACGGAAACGTTATTTTAATGCCATAAATAGAATAAACGGAAACTAAGCCCGCAGTACTATTGTGTTGTGAGAAAGTTGGTGCATTGCAACAATGTTTGTCGGGGTTCTTAGTTAACCAACTGTGTATAATGTCCGACAGTTTCAGATAGCTAGCAGAAAAGTATAGCATAAAGCATACCCATCTATTATTGGAAACAATGTTTTTCGACCTTTTAGCGAAAATTAAAGAAAAGTATTTAAATTCTGCCTATTTCATTTTCAACTCGAGTACTGTGGGTTCGTCGCAAAACATTACAAGGGCTTAGCGGGTTTAGCAAAGTAGCCAAAAATTCGTCTAAAACCTTAGAGGGAACTGCGATGCCCCGGGATTTTACTACATATATTTTGACCGAACAAATTCAAACATGTTTAGTAACAAAATTCACATCATTTTTTCAACAGCCGTAAAGTTTTTAAATTGTCATTTATTTATTTATTTCGATTAATGTAATCGATTATTCGGTAAATCGGCTGTGATTGATACACTTCATAAACAAATGACTTAAATACATATACGTATATTTTAACTTATAAAAATCTAGAGATAAAATAAAAGAAGGAAGGAGTCAAAACAAAACGAATTTTAGTGATATGTTATACTTTTATTTTCTACAGACATTCATTAGGTTAAATTAGTGGATTATGTATGAGCAACATTTTGGCACGTGACATCGCCAAACACATGATTGTACACATTCATAATAATTAATAGGTATATAATAATAATCGTTAAAACATAAGAACGGCTGACATACACATAAGCACATCCTATATAGGTACGATATCATGATGATCACATACAATAACGTGGCAACACTATGCTGTGATTAAAAATATTTTAGAAGAGTTGCAAGACATTTTTGTACTTCAAATTTGTATACTTGAGCCGAGATCTGGAATTTATTTTTGTACCAGCCGAAATCTATTCAATAAATTAAAATACGGCGTAATTTGACACAAATGTTAATAAAAGTCAAATAAATTGGCATACTGATATTTAATCTGCATCAAAGTCAACAAACAAGGTAAAGATTTAACATAACTTACTTGTTAAAGAGTTAAGAATCTGTATGTAATTGTCTTATAAAAATAAAAATGCAAGAATGTCGAAAAAGTTTAAAAGTTATATATATTCATATATATATTCATACACGAAAGTACCAAAAAGGGTCAATATTTAAAACATCACTTTCTCCTACCATCCGTTAATTTCTCATGGCCTCTGTTTCTTCGACTCAAGCTATGTCTTACAACACTAGTCTGCAACGCTAAGTTTAAGCGTTAAATTTAATTAAAAAAATAATATTAGTAACGAATATTATCGACTTAATTTACTACATTATAACATTCTAATTAAACAACTGACAATGAATACGCACTATGCATGGGCTAGTGTCTCATCATTAAATATATCAACAACAGGGAGGGCTAGATGCATGTAAACAAATTAACAAATCAGAGGTATAATCATGTTTCAGAGAACTTAATACTTACGTGAGACTTTTTAAATTGCAGGGGCAGGCCATTTACTGGATGTTAAGTAGTAAACATTATTTGTGGGAATCATCTGACTCCACCTGGAACTAACCCTTAATAAAATATAAATCCCAGCTGAAATATACAAATAGGACAAATCACGTATTAGCATGGTTTCTATAAAGAACTATAATCCATCGACTCTGAAAAGAAATTGCAGGAGACAACTATAACATTTCAACTCTGAATAGTTTTCAGTATTGCTCAAATAATCGCTAGCTAACCCTCCCCATTGGTCCTAAATTAATAGTTTCGTTTTATATCGTTCTCGTATTAATAAATATTTATTTACAAAGTAGTTTTAAAAGATTGTCTTTTAAAATCACTGCCCTAGGAACAGATGGGCGTCGGGTCTATCAGAATTGTACACTAAAAAGGCCGAAGAAACCTATTTTTGTAAATTTAATTTTGCGTAAGTTAGGTTCAATTGTATTTTTCATGGTAACTAGTATTTCAAATATATGAAAAGTTGACGGATTCTTACATACAAGATGTCATCGGATTTGTCTTAATTATAGGAGTGTCATAGGCTATGTTTAAGCAGTCGGAGTTTTTGAGTCCGTTTTCGTAATAATTAAAGTTTCACTTTTGAAGTGTACTTTGTTTTCTTTATTCCAAAAAAAACATACTAGACAGTGAAAAAAATATTTGGTGCTGCTTGCGAGCTATCGCAGCAGATTTCCATTTTGTCCTTTTTTACATTGGACATTTTAAGTGCAGAACCGACGCCCATTAGTTGGTGGCAACATTTAAAATACCTTGTATTATAAATTCGTTAACGACTTTTAATACTGAATATAATATAGATATGTTTATTAAAACATTACCTACGCATAATGGTCTGATTAAGAAAAGTATGATAATTCGAAATGGCAACTTTTTATATGTTATAAAAGAATGCATAGAACGACAAATAATAGAAGTGGAAACAGTTTAATACAATTTCACGTTCGTTTCTAAGCCTATACATAAAATATGTATTTACGTACATACTTTGTTTCCATTTCCGCTTAAAATGTTTGATTAGGCCTTTCGAAATCTTCATATGCAAATTTTACATGTACTATACACTTATAGGTACATTTACTACAATTTATGCCGTTCAAAGCTACAAGCGACTTTGAGAACCTTCATGATAATTACAGTGTAAACTCCGCTTTATTGTTTTATGGAGTATTTTTATGGCGTGTAAAATAAATGCTCTCTAAACTAAATCCCTCACAAGGAATCTGTAATTAACATGAACTTTAAAACAATAATAGTAAAACGAAGATGGCCGATAATTTTGAACGCATCAGCGGATCTACCATATTTACATAATACAAATTTTGTGCGAACGATTACTGAAAAAGACGTAAAGTTACTTTAACAAGCAAGGCTTATTTCAATTGCGTTAAATTCATTGATTAAAAATCAAATATATTTCGCACAAATCAAAAAAAGTTATATAAAACTATTTTTAGGCCCAAGGCTGGAAAATCGTAAGTATAATAATAATCACACTATCTTTTATCAATACCTAATTTAAAAAATAAAAGAAAGATAAATAGTTTTAAAAATTAATAAATATAAAATTGTACAGAGGTACTTAAAAATATACAAAATATATTTACATAAAAATATACAAAATTACATTGTGTTGAAATAATCAAATACAGTAGAGGCAAAAATATTTCAAGCCAGTCAAAATTAAAATGGGCTTATCCGAAGATAAACCATACTACGGTCAAAATTTCCCAATCTGTTTAGTAGCGAGGCGATCTTTTAACGTGGTCATCACAACGCGACATACAGGCGTTTTTCTATACATTGTGCAATTTCGTATGATTTTCTACAGTTGTCTAATTTTGTAAACGATTTTAGATGTACTGATAATCAAAATCTACTGTTCAGTAATGTCGAAATGATTAATTACTCAAATATGACCTCAAGATTGTTGCAGTAATACTAATCGATACTTTAGAAAAAAAAACGACCTGTATTACCACGCACTTTTCGCCATCTGCAAATCACGTCACACGTCGACATTGTCTAACAAGGGGTGACAGAAATTTAAAGCTTTGTGACGTCATATTGCAAACTTACTAAGCCGCGAACGTTTAACTGTTTTATTTCCATCATCGCGTGTAAAATTGCAAATTATGTGACGTCACGCCAGAGAGAGAATCTCAAAAAAGTTACCACCTGCTACAAAGACGGGGAAGTGGGCAAAAACCATGAAAATTAAACTAATGCCCGAATAGCTCCTTCTACACACAATCTAACGATTACTTACAACGTACACGTGGCGCATCCGTTGCGTTAACTTCCTGAGTGTGTCGTTAATTTAAAAAATAATATATATTCAAAACATAAAACTTATACATACCATTGGTTTGTTTGTCCAAGTAACATTTATATAATACATAATATAAAATGTACCTATTGGGTACATACACGATATTATTCTACACGTCACAAACATTCTCATTAGAATATAATTATCTTATTTGAATTAAAATATTAGTATTTACATAAGAACATTAAACACAGTATTGTTGACAAGTACAAATATAATATGCAGACAATTTTGAAAATTATTTTGCTCTCAGACTGATTTATCGCATTCAAATGTCTATGGCATAAACACAATCATCTTTAGGCCAAGAATAGTACGATTATTTTGATGCCAAGTTTTAATGCTCGCCGAGTACAAAAGAATAGACGCTAATACGAGTGTGTAAATAACCTACTAAGGTGTATTCGGCAATCGCCACGATGCTTGTCCATTCTCCGCAGTGCATTTGTTTGTATCGCGAATGAAGTGTTGTGCGTCTGTAAACGTGCACTGTGCTTACATATTCGTCATTGTTCGGCGAGTTACTCGGTGGATTGTTCGCGAGTATCTAAATAAGGCATTTACAAGTGTTATTTGGATGTTAACATGTTATTAATGAGCAGTATAATAATATAAAAAAGAATACTTATAAAATAGCGTACTGACCTGATGTTTGAATGTATCTAGTCAGAATTCGTGTTTGTGCATTTATGACAATCAATTGACCAAAAGTCCAAAACTTTCAAATTACATTACACATCAATAATACCTAATACAAAATTTTTACACAATTTGGTGACCTTCATCAAACATATTATAATTATAATGTACCACGTAGGCTGTAGATCAGCAAATCGATTGAGGAAAGCCGGAGCGGTAAATCATACATACTAAAATTCAACAGTATAGTTTTTTAAATGTGTCCTTTGCGTGACATATTGTACATTTACATAACATCATAAGTGTGATACATACAAGTGCGGATGTGTGTTATAACTCCCTTATTCCACTAGAGACCATTTTATGAAGTAGTAAACAAAAATAATTCTTTATTACATTATTAGAATTTCTTCAAACAGACTGCATGTGTGAAGTCAATATTAACAAATGAAGGAAATATGAAATAATATAAAAAAAAAAACAATTTTCACTACGCGTCACTGATACGTCGCTTAGGGTAACTGCATATGAACTGCGCGCAGTTCACGATCGACAGCATACATTGACGTCACATTACTTTAGCGTGCTTATGTACATTATTTACTTTAATACCTTCAGGTAATCTACCCAATTTGAAGTGTCGTTTAAGGCCTCATTCATATCTACAGACATTGAACGTATCATGACAGACAAAACCATATTTATCTATACAATATTTTTGACATACACCGCTCGCATCGACGCGATCGTGTTAACACAAACAGACATCGTACAGAACGCTACGATTATGTTTTGCCACAGTCCGCGTGTAATACGTACGACATAAATGCACCAGTATACTAAATTTTATCTTGAAATCTTCTGCAGCCTCACTCCATGTCGAGCTGCGTGGCGGGCCGCGGCATGTCCTCGCCGAACTTGCAGCGGTGCGCGTTGTTCCGCGCGGCGTACAGCAGCGGGCTGTCCAGGTACAGCTCGCACGCGCTGCACCACACGGACAGGTCGGACAGCGACAGCGCCAGCGCGTGCGCGCTCGCGCCGAAGTGCCGCTGCAGGTGCTTGTTGGCGTAGCGGCTGCAGTACACCTGCGGACACGGAATTCCACTTATGCCCTTTGCTTCCTTAATAAATGAACAAATAAATAAACATATTCAAATCGATCCACCCGTTTGGAAGCTACGGTTCCGCAGACAAATACACGAATACACTCGTTAATCCTATAACACTTCTATTTTCCGACGGGGTTTAATAAATAAAAAATGTGCGCGACTTTAAGGTCAATGTTATTTATATTTAGTGGAATGCCTGCATGCATCTTTATTTGTATCTAATGATATTTTATTACTAATTAATTCGTCGTACTAACTGAATGAAAATTGGCAGTTTAACTTGAGAAGGGCCTTAAATGTCCAGTAATATATAAATAAATAGAACATAGTTTTCTGTATATTTTGATTATCAATAAAAATAATCTCTGGTCATCATATAAGTAACAGCAATAAGTATAGTAGAAATTTAGTTATAAATATAAATTAAACCCCTCATGAACAAACACAAGGACTCCAAAATATGCGATTTTCTTTGTGAAGTTCCTGTGAAGAAAATATGATATCAATCACACAAATATGAGATCACACTTACGTTGTAACAATGCAGGCACACCCAATTTTCAATTTTCCGATTGCAGTCAAGGCACTGAGAGCCTTGTTCAAGCTCCACATCGTCTGGAATCGTGGGCAGTTCTTCCAGGTGTGGGCACCACGGCTCCGGTACCACGGCAAACATTTCACCCCTGATGATCGCACCCATGTTTTGTGACAAGTATTGAACCAGCGTTTCCGAACTCTCCTCATATTGCATCGCCTGTTCGAATACACTACTGCCGCTGGGACCTGGCTCTTCTGAGCTTGGACCTGCTCCGGCAGCGCTAGGACCCGCCCCGGAAGTGCTAGGACCCGCTTCGGCATAGCTAGGACCCGCTCCGGCAGTGCTAGGGCCTGCCCCGTCCGGACTAGGTCCCTGCCTATCAAAACCAAGCCCAGCTACGTACGCCAACAGTTTCTTGCTATCAGATTTCCCTTCCGAACTGTCCGGACTTTCATCATCGGAGCCACAGTGCAAACCGTCTTCACACTTTGCAATACTCAAGTTAGTCATTTCGGTTTCTAAAGAAGCCTCTAACGGGCTTAAATCCTTCGTGTCTTTAGAAGGAGAGTCGTCGGTACTGGACAAGGACACATACGACTTATCCGAATCGCCCGCTGCGTGGTCACTCGATATTACCAATCCGTGGGATGGTCCAGGTTTTTCAATCACGTCTTCGATGGGTAAGGCCACTTGGAATTTCAGAGACTTCCAGTACTTCTTATGAACCTTGATGACGTTGTTGATGCTCTCAATGGCCGAGGGGTGGCAAGTGACCTTAGGGTCGTAGTGGTGCATGATCGGGTCTCCGAGAAGAGCTTTCGTGCACATGGTCATAGCGTAGGAGATACTGGTCACTTTGTAGCCGCCTTCGAGGCGGAGGATGATGCGCCCGCCCGCCAATCCCTTGAGCATTTGTGTCATCTGACCATAGCACTCAGGAGTAACTTTACATCCTGCAAAGAAAAATCATCAAATTTATCATGAAATAATCACCCTAGCAAAGCCTGTTGGAGTACATTTCAGATCTACTCCAGTTTTAGAATAAAATCAATACCATACACGAGTAAGGCACCATTTATAAGTATGAATGAATGTGCCGTATCAGACAAGTGATATTTTCTTTACAATATTATGACAGACACCGCACGAGTCTACTCAGTCGTGTTACGGAAGATATCACTGCATTCTTACGTACATGCATGCATTTCATGGGATCATATTACTTTATCTGTCGTGAGACGTGTTTGACACGTGCGATTTCTGCAGATATAAACGGACTATAAAATAACGCAGATCAAATTACAGTACATTTTTAAAACGTGGGTAACACCGCGGGTCTCCGCTAGTCGTTAATAAAATGTTTAAATACGAATAATGACAGAGTTACAATAACAATTTGTTATCAGCAGAAATAGATTAATAAACTTATTAAATCTGTATCAAAATACAAAGTATGAAATGTATGCAAATGTATGGCGTGACTTTCGCGCGACGTTACGCCGCGTTCCCACGCCAACGTCTGGTCCGATCAGGTATTTGACAGCAGGTCGGCAGGCAGATATTTCACAGAAAACAGCGAGCATACTAACCTCCGAGCGGATCGCCGACACAGGCGTCGAAACCAGCCGACACCAGCACCAGCTGCGGCTGGAACTCGTACGCCACCGGCAGCACCACCTGCGTCATCGCCGCCAGGTACTCCACGTCGCCCATGCCGCGCTGCAATACACCGTTTCATTAGCAAAACATAGAATAAGCCGAAGTAACCAGCCGCTCTACAGACGTGATGAATGGACAAGTGACGAACGTCGGTTTGAGTCTCAAGAATAACCTAAAGTGCCAACAAATGTTTAAAGTGCCAAAAGCTGTTTAATACGTCACCAAGCCTGTTGATACCTTCAAACAGCAGTATTAACCGCTGATGCGTTCTGATTACCCTTCAAGGATATGACAAGGGAAAGATACTTATCAGAGGCGTTCTAAATTTGTCTAGGGGCACTTGTGGCCAGCCTTAAATAAGACTTTCATCTTATTTGGCGTTAATAATAGATGACCATGAGCTTCAGTGCACATTTACCATCTGGACTGCATGCCTGTTTGCTACTACCTTATAATCAAAAAATGTGAACACAACCAAACAACACAAGATTCTGCAAAACTTCTTATTGCCTCTAAAATTGCCAAGTGCATTTAGAAAAAAGGCTAACAACATTATTCATTGAACCGACTCCGATTAACGCATAATATCTCTGCACAATAACTACTGTTGTCTATTATTGTACTAGTCTTTTTTTTATATATATGATGGAGTAGCAAACGAGCATGCAGTCCATCTGAAGGTGAGTGGCAACTGCCACCCATGGACATTTGTGCTCCACCCCAGATAAGACAAGAATCCCAACTGAAGCCGACCACAGATGCGTTGCTACCCCTGAGGACTAAGTTGGATTGCCTCGTTAAATTTATCTCCCTTACCACACTCTTCAAACCAGAAGACAGCAGCGCTTACCACTGCTGTTATAAGGCAGAATTAGGTGAGGCGGTGGTGCCGCCGGAGTCGAACTACAAAGGGTTCTACCACCATTAAATCTATTATACTACACTTATCTACTGATTTATTGTACTTCTATTCTGTACTGCACTTGGTTACTCGTATAACATATTTACGTGACCCGCAAAGAATATTATGAAATGTTTATAAATACTACCTTATTCCAAGGCACGTTAATGTTGAATCCTTCACCACGCCCCTCCCCGACCGCGGTGTAGTCAGCATCCTTGGAGTGCGGGAAGAACGAGCCATTATCGTACCGATGGATCGATATATACAGTATCTGAAATAAACACAAACGTATATTTTCTTTTATATATACAAATAAAATTCAAATGTATGTCACTTAGAAATACCTGTTTTAAAGTAACGTGTTTTTAATATGACTTTTATGGTCAGAAAGAGATTTTTTTAGGAAATTGTATTTGTCTAAATAAATGAAGAAGGGCGTAAAGGGTTCCATCTGCTCCACCGGTTCTTGAGTAGAAAATAACTGTTCAGAATAATATTTCATGATAATAGAGATTTGTAGTAATATATAACAAAATATCATAACATTGCTCACAGTGATTGAAACCCAGGAGCTTCAGTGTACCACATGAACAAACAAAACACCTTAATCGTACCACCTTGGATCCTTCGCTTCTTAACCTTTTTATTTGATGGAGTAGCCAACGAGCATGCAGTCCATCTGGTGGTAAATAACAACTGTCGTCTACGAACATTTGTAATCCACCCCAGATAAGATCAGAATCCTACTCAAGGTCAACTACAGATGAAGTGCTACCCTGAGGACTAAGTTGGAATGCCTCGGATAAGTAAGTCTCCCTTACCACACCCTTCAAACCAGAAGACAGCAGCGC
>DWRA01001379.1:0-17292 GCA_018250295.1 Spathilepia clonius
CAACATGCACCAAATCTATGTAACATGTATATTTATGATTTAAATCTAGTGTAGTTTTAACTAATAATTATACGATAGACTATAGAAAAAAAAATTACGACGCACATCTAATCGGTAATTAATCAGTACATTTACGTTACTATAGTTACGTCACCACTTGCTGAAGTAGCCACTACATAAGGTATTTGTTAACTAGGTAACACACTCAAATGCAACATGATTAATCTGAATTAATCACAATGTTCAAAAGCGATCTTACATATCCTACTTACACACCACCATCCATACATATATCCATACACATACAAACACAGACATTGTCCAGAAAATAATCAGAATAACTTATTTTGTTCCTAAACCGTCAATATAATTATGATAAAAACCAGATATTTTGAAACTCGGAACAGTAATAAACGTCGCAAACGTTTATCCATTTTTAAATCAATTATGATTTTTTCACATAAAACTCAATCTATATATATGTTGATATATATAGATTATAATCTATATATGTTAATTTCTGCGTGGATTTTAACAAGTTTCAAAGTAATACGCGTTACCACGCGACCGGCCGGCGATCCGCTTATTCCTCCCGCGGCATTGTTATTCGTTGAGACTTATTAAGCTTGGTTTACATAAAGCCGAGAAATCCTTTCTAGGATAGTCATCCTGTCAAGGTGTAGACAATAACTGGTATCGCGAGATACGGCATAACCCAAATAGATGCTTCAGATAGAACATCGTTTGTAATTTTTTATAACATGTTTAATAAAAAAATAATACAATTGAACAGTTAAGATTAAAGTACGTAAAATTGACCGAAGGTCTCAACAACTTACGAAGTTCAAGAACGCTATCTATCTATTTTTTTGAAGTATATTAAAATCGAAGACCTAATTTTTTAAATAAAAACATACAATGAAAAATGTCAAGTAAAATTCATGAAATGTAAGCCAAGCTTTAAACACAAGAAAACAAGCGGGGTTAAAGTTAGCGCATGTGTGCATAGAGAGTCGACATCGCGTATATCGATTGTACAAACGAATGTGAGGCCGGTCACGTAACCGAAATTACGACACCCTCAAAAATTGTCTATGTGCGCGACCGAAGAGGGATATTTTGAATAATAACACACTCACATTAGGATTTTTCCACGTATACGTAATTTACGTTACTGCTTTCATCTGGGTTACCGTCTTACTATTAAATCCGATAAAGTTCTCAAACGTCACATTCATATCAGTTTAGTAAGAACTAATATTACATGCGGACAAGGGTATTTTTGTTTTTATTTTACTAATAAATTAAACTGGAAAGCTAAAAAGCATATTTATGCAAAATAGGAAGAATTGTAAATTTAGGGTAAGAGTCCACTGACGATCTCACCTCGATACTGCCGCTCCACTTGTCCACCAGCTTGTCGATGCGGATCTCGAACAGCTCATTGTCGCGCAATGGTCGGTGCGTCATCACCACGCCGTTGTTGTAGTCGTCCAAAGGCCTCGAGCGCTCCGCCGTTCTGCATAACACGTAATAAATACCTATAATGCTTCTAGCAATTCCAATGAAGCCGAGAGACGTATTTGACGCTAATTGATGTAAGTAATTCGGTTTACATATACGGCATCCAGCACAAAAACACTTTCTCTTTAAATACTTTTTGAACTGAGATCCTACCATACTCAGTACAGCATCCATAACTAAATCCACTTCCCCCTTGACTATCTACTTTTCACTTCTAAGTCCAGCCAGTTGACAGCCAGAAACTTGTTAATATGTGACCATCTAATGACGAATTATAAATAAATACTTTCTCGTTTTTTATACTTTTTATTTAATTCTTAATTTGAAACTTCCACATTTTGTCACGAGCCATTGTTTCTTACAAATATATTCCAGAAAGCAGTAACAACACGATAAGAATTTATTAGTCAGATATATTGAAATCTGTAGCATAAATAACAACAATGATATAAATTAAATATATTTTCTATTACCTGTAATTGGACGAAATCTTGACCAAGAATCCACATCTTGGATGAAATCGCAACTTGTCATGTGCAACTGAAAATGAATACATTTGCAATCAACATCATAACTCACTTTATTATTATGATTAATAGTAGAAGGCTTAGCATAAAGACCATGCGCAGACATCTAATTAAATAACAAATTTCAAAAGTGAAAATTAATTAAATATTAGGTTGGCAAATAAGTTTCCTCCATTTTTGAACAATTCGAAAGAGAACAATTTATTTTCCCTAATTTTATGCTTTTTTACATTTTCGAGTCAACTTTGGTAAATATTGAGATAGTCAAAATGAAATATCAAGGTGTTACGCAAGAAATAACGTTCAATATCTACTAAAGCAAAGTTGCTAATTTGAATTTTGATTTTGATTTCGTAACGCCAGAAAGAATTTGTAAGGAGTACAAGGAGTGTACTAGGAGTAGTGCTAGTAGTACAAGAACCTTGTAACAAGGAAGAACATAATATTATGTAAGCAATAGTTATTTTTTATTAAAAATTAACTTAAAAAATGCCAGGAACTTAGTTGCCTATTAGCAATAATTTCGTAACGTCATATTTGTGCGCTTTCCCTCATGTTAACAGCGTCTCGATGCTTATTTTCGATATATCATACAAAACGTTTAACAAATTATAAAAGCACTAAATGTTCAAGGCAGGGGTTGTCGTGTTTTTGCCAAAATTGCTATATTATACTTCAGGAACGGTTAAAATAAATTGAAAAAATAATATTTACGTCCAAAGCTTTATAACTACTTAAAAATAAAAATAACAACAACGCGAAGCAACGTTTCGAACAGCGAAAAAAAGCTAAACATACGTACAACTAAACGCAAAATAATGTGATAAAATTTTCTTCTTCTACTGTACATGTAACATGCCTCCCACAAATAAATTTGACTCAAATAAATATGAAAAATATATCTACAAAATATGCCAAAACGATACGCAAACTAAATTTGTATGCCAATTAAGCGTATAATGTTAAGTTAAACCCTCGACTATACGGTTTGCTAATGCGGACTGCGTTTGCGACAACACGCTTCATGAGGCTAATGTTTACTATGATAATATCGATATTAGAAGTGTGTTACTAACTATATGTTCAGTTCAGTTCAGTTATTTATGAAAATGAGACAATTATTTACCGTGTGGTAGCTGAGAGCAGTACTACTCAAGAGAGAAAATTACAGTGTATGAAAAGGTTGGAAATAGCCTAGAAATGTTAATTTTCCCTCCACATGGTACAGATGTGAAAATGATCAAAGCCATAATATCTTCGTCTACATGTAAGTATACTTGATGAGAATAACTAAAGAGATACACATGAGATTTATGCTCTTTTTACACTATTAAATCAAGTTCAAATTATGTCTGATAGTTAGCTTGGAGATTAAGGGGGTGAGAAGCATTCAAACCGGTCTTCGCCCCTTTGAAAATGTATGGCTCCCAGCACTTACAACGTACTATAGAAATTTAGCTGAACCATATGATAATTTACATGACTATGAATTGTAAACAATTCTGTATCATTTGCTTCACCGAGCCGAACTCATTGCCGTTAACATAACGCGAATAATCAAAACAAGAAATAGCTCTTTATTTTTAAAATGTACTACACTGAAGAACAAGTGATAACAAGAAGATTCTAGTCTATGCCGGCAAGATTCTTACACAGGCAGTTTTAATACATCTATTAGCAGACACCTTTAAGCGTTATCAAAAATTAGTAATATCTTAAATAATTATGTACTTAATATTTTCGTATTTCATTGTTATATTCTAACACAACTTGACACATGCTCAAATCTTTTTTGAACTTGACGGATTTCAATGTTGAAAATTTTAATTGTATGATCACTTAATAATCTAGAGAATGTAGATGAACTAGACGCGGGTCACTTATTTCGTCACTTACTTCGAGGTTCCAACCACATTCTTAATAAATAAATACAACACGTTAGTAATTTAACACGTCTTAAATATAAGAACCGCATTCGCCGCTAAACGCAGGCCGCAGCCGCAAACTGCACCGCCCGGGTAAATAATATACCTATATCGTTATCGTCCTCTGGCATAGTAATGATTGTCTCTACTATTCTATTCTCGACAGCCCGAGTTTCATCAGCGATTGCCTCAGATTCTTCTAGAATGAAAGAATATTTCACTAAGTTTTTATATAAGTTTTCTTATATAACAACAAAGTATAATACATGGAAAGGTCAATTTTCAAAAATAAAGCGTCCTAATCTGCCCCTAATTCTGATAGTTAAAATTTGACGTTGAAAGTAACGCAACAGGTAATGTCCATCTTCTATATTACAATTCCTTAAATATAACTTTCCTACACCTTAATTTTGGACTTATGGATGATATCTGCACATTACAGATCAGTAATAAGTTATTACATAACAATGAACATAAGTTGTAACATATATTTTTTTATCACTTATTACTTAATTTTTTCGCTTTCACTTCCACGCTGGAGACGAGCTTTCTCTCTTTGACTGTTCAAAGTCACATGCGATTTGGTTTTGGTTTTGGTATCTTTCCAAATAAAAAATAACAAATTCTAAAGAGCGATGAACCGCGAGATGCCGATATAACAAACTAAATTACGATACATTTATGCCCATGAGTCATGAAAAACAAAATACTATACTAGTACATAAAAGAAAATATTTCGAACAATCTTTTTTTTATTTTTAAATAGTCGGTCACATATATTTTTTCAATTCAAGGTCGCGTTCTAGTTACATCACACACCTACACACATTAACTACAAAACTATTACAACCACTTGCTTGTTAAATTGCATGAAAATCGTATATACACTGGTAAACCTCCTATGCACCCTGAAAACTTGTAAAACAGGTATTTAAGCACTCCCCAGTACGCTACACCAAGCGAATGCGAATTTTTTCCGATATTATGATCATCAACGCTTATGGACATTTTTAACAGTATTCTTATCCAGTAAAACTCATAGATGCGATGCTATACCCGAGGACGAATAGAAATCTCTAATAATTACATTACTACGCATTACTATGCGTTATCCATCTAACCAGACTCAAGAGGCTAACGTGAAATTACACACATCACGCTTTTTATATATAGTACAGAAATACGGTACACGAGCATGCAATCCACCTGATGTTAAGTGGTCACTGATGGAATTCCTCGTATAAGTGCCCATTGCCACACCCCTCAAACCAAAAAACAGCAGCCCTTTGAAACTGGTGTGGCAATGATGCCCTCGACGTAGAATCACTACAAGGTTCTACCTTCACACTTTTTTTATATGACACTTACTAAAGACAGATAAACCAGCGACGGCTAACGATGCAATATACGTGTAAGGTGTTACATACCACTAGTGAGCCCGGCTTCGGACGCTTCGGAGAGGCTGTTGTCGAACTGGCTCGTGGTGGCGCCGTCGCCGGTGTACGGGGTCAACTGGTCCAAGTGCCAGTCGTACAGCATCCCCACGCGACAACGTTCGTCGGTACCATCCTCTTTAATATTCAACATTGCGTAATGTTAGTATGCATTTGTTATTATGGACAAAATATATACGCCATAAAGGAAACCGAACTTGTTTAATATTTGTTTTATAAATATTGTCGGCAAGTTAGAATTTAGAACCACTGGGCAAATACTAGTTAAAAGCGTTCGATTAAAAATAGATTTCAGTAATTCTTACTGCCTCATATTATAAAAAAGGTTATAAATATTTACAGACAGAAGCACGTCAGACAAAGTAGTATTATCCCATACGTTATGTATTAATGTATTTTTATGTATATATCATAACACGACCGCGCACATTCACGCCGTGCCCGTTAATATTGTAATATGCAAAACTATTCATTTAAACTATTACTGCACATTCAATGTCTGTAGATATAAATGGGGCCTAATTATTTACAATTGTAAACGCAGTGATTGTACAAGACGACACATCTCTTACCAGCATTTCGTGCCCCGACGACATTGGAATCCAGGTGAATATCTCGAATGCCCCGCGCTATGGAGTCGTAACGGTCTTCCCGACTGTCGTCGTCGGTGCACCTGTCGCTCATCACGTCTGGAACATGATAAAAATAAAATAGCTTCCCACTCATCCGAATTTAACAATATTTTAATCCCATATGCTCCCTGATTGCAGTTACATTCTGTTGAATTTGCTGTGATTTCAAATGCAATTCATAATAATTTATGTTTGATCATTCTTAAGTGCTTATTTCATTGTTAAATAAAGATTGACAAGATTGACATGTTGTCATATATGATAATTATAATGTTTTTGTAGAAAACAGCGAAATTAAAATATTAATCAACACGGCAGTCAGATCTGAGAGTATCTACTAACTGCATTTAATGTTAAATTATTTTACACATATTCCGCTTTACATAATATTAATTTATATGCACGCCGATAAAGCGAATGGCAATAACATATTATCATGAATCAAATTACAGCTATAGAAAGACATTTAAATTTATCCTACGTTATTATTTTGTAACCAATGTTAAAAAAAGATTTTCAAGACAAAGTAACATCAATGTGGGAGTACCGTTACATAAGTTTACAGTATACATAATGTAATAAGATTTCAATCATGCATGATGCAGTTTAAATGTCACGCAGATACTGAAGCCGGTGAAGATTTATGCAAACGATTACAATGCACGCTATGTTACTTACTAGCAATACCAATGGTACATTGTAATGTAACTCCCAAAGTACCATGATGTAAGAAAATACCATATAGCCACAAAATTATATTATAGAAATACAATAATAATCTTCCTCTAATATTCTGCTAAACAACGTCAAAATAGCTAAATATATCTAGACCGTAATTTATATGTAACCTTGGCATAGGCCAATGTGCATAGAAAGCCTTAGAATCAAATTTTAAAAGGTCTATACTTGCTAGCGTGCTATGTGGTGAAATGCGATTGTAATTTCAACAGAATTTGCAGAGCGAGTCCTCAAGAAATAAAAGAAGTCGTATCCTATATATATATATTATAGTCGTATTATATGGCTATGGCTACTGAGATGCCTTTTGACTTGTCTCACAAGCCGGCTGAAGCGTTAGGCAGCCTACGATCGAAGAGCTATGTACTGGCAGACCAACTATTGGCAAGTACGTCGAATAGCTATGTACTGGTAGAGCAAACTAGTGAGTACGGCACGGCACAAGCGGACAGTGTACCGACCGGGCGGACTGCTCGCGCTGCTGACCGCTGACGCACACAGCGGCACACAGCCGGCCCCAGCCACCGCACACGTCGGTGTTACGCCCGCTACGAAACACTAGCCGGTCACAACTAGTACTCGATACATCTCCGAATGTTACACACGAATGTGACAAATAACAATCAACAATATGTATAATTATATATACAAGGATAAAGCGATAGAAACCACACTATATACTATATACATAGACCATAATTAGTTACACACCAAACGCGTGAATCATACAACATATCCATACTTTCTTTATGCTCATATTATTTATTGCAATGATTTTCTTTTATCTAAAATATTTATGTACCCTACTTAATGCGCGTTGGAAGTAGCATATTAGCACATTTTCCACCGGGTTCGCATAGGCATCGCAGCCCGTGAAGACCCGACCTCAAAAACTACAATAGCTCATTGTTAACATTTTAATATATTTTATTTTCTTTTTTTTTAATACTTTTATTTTTAATGCACTTTAACTAAGAACTGGATTAATACTACTATATAATATACATATAATATACAACACTTTATATATCAATCAAATGTCTTAAATAAATACGTTTATATCATGCTCTATAATACCTTACAAAGAAAAACAAACGTATGTTGCAGTGATATAAATATAGAAAAGCCACAGGTACAAAATTTTTAATAACACTTAATTCAAAACTTCTTGCCATACCATGTAGTTTGTTAAACTTTGTCAGTGTTATTAAGACTTGTTTTGCAAAGGCACGCTCACTGCCATAACAAGGTGCGTGTTAGTAAAAATATACTTTCAATACCATACACAAATATTAAAATTAAGACACCTACTAATTTCTACATATTATTCGTCCAAACACCACAAAATTAGGGCCTCCTCGTATGTGGACAAAACACAACAAGACTTAAATGTCAAATTCACAACAGCTGATTTTTAGTCCTCTCAGACCTAAATACAGTTACTATGACTCATACTCGCTGACAGAGCTGCGACGTGCACCCTAATCGTTAACGAGTCATCCGCGAGGGGGCCGCTCCGTCCACACACGAGGGTAGACCCGACATAATACGACAAGCATGACAATTGTTGTAAGTATAGGGTGAGCCACGTTGAACAGACTGAAGGAAAGTAACATAAAACAAAATTACCTATTCATTTACCTGTATTTTTAACTGAAAGTTTAGTTTCCCTTACTTTTAATTTCAGAAAATAAAGTGTCATTTAAACGACTTTCACTTTCCACTTTTAAATGTATTAACGTTAATTCCCTACACGGATCAAAATAAATGAAATCAAATTTATAATTACAAAAAAAAATACGTAATTATACTCATCACAACAGTTTGCTCAAGTTGGCTCCTTATATAAGTAAAAATGATTAAATATCAATACTGTACCTTGATCAGGATCACCGGAGCCAGACGAATCGGAATTAGCTCTAGTGTTCCGTCTCAATTGCCAATCGTTATTGTATAAGTGTCCAGCGCCCTCCTCTATAAAAGAACAAATCGTCACGTTATATAAGAAGCAGACAAACTTCTACGCAGTTAAACGGCTGTTTAGCCTCAAACTAGATCCATAACTACAAATTTGAGTTTCATTTTTATCTCCATCCACCCTCTGCTCGTCTAAAATAAATCTTCGGATATTTTCTCTATACAAAAATACACATAAAATAAACAAACTACACTGTAGTCTTAGACAAGTTACGGAAAGAATAAATAAGATATATTTAGTTCACAGACACTCCTGATTGATACATCCGATACCCGCAGCGAGTATTTTTATTCAATGCAAATCGTACCATATACGGTTTCTCATTCAATTATTTTCCCCTCCGACATACTAGCTTGCGACAGCTTAAATCATGTGGATAAAATATCACCGAAGATCATTATTACATCATGTAGAATCAAAACATCTATAAGACAACTTTATAATCGTGCAAATAAGTACTTAAACCTAATATTACAATAACAATTTAAGCACGAAAAGATTTTACAAGCGAAGTAAGATTTTTTTCAGTGATTTGTTACCAGATGTTGAATTATGCATTAGGGACATTTTTGTATTTTTTGTCTTTATTAAAAGTTCTAATGATTGAACCCCAGTAATTTGGGCTCCATCAGCCGACCGCTGAGCTCGAATATATCCATTAATTGTAATAGTTTGATAAATATTCTAATACAAATTAAGTAGGCATCTGTGAACATATTTCTTTTTACTTTTCAACCTAAACAATTAATAAACACGTAAAAAAGATTGTGTGTAGTGTGTACTCACATACGCACGTAAAGAATTATCCCTCTTTGGCGTATTTAATATCCGTAGCAGGATCACTAAATAATAAGTAAAGTTAAACAGTTTTCCAACTACCAAAATAAGTTTGTTTTTCATAGTCTTTGTATAAATTACAAAGTTATGATATTCGGTTTTTGAAAAAGTGCTATTTCTCAAAAACTGTCAACCGTATATTGTTCCAACCAATTTTCGTTGAAACTCTTTCTTGACATCTACAACATACAACGAATAAAGTGGCTGTGACATACGAACAGACGGACTGACAGACAGACATGACTAATCTATAAGGGTACCGATTTTTGCCATTTGGCTACGGAACCCTAAAAATGTTACAGAGTGATTGTAGAGTCATATCGTTCTCTATTGTATTTGGTGGTGTCGTAACGTAACGTTTTATATAATACCTAAAAATTAATTATTTAGAATTATTTTGTTGGTATTGTTTTCCATAAAACCTTCGACATATACTATACAACATTTAGTGTCGAATTTAGATGCCGGTATTATAAAAACTTCTTATAACTTCTCGCCAAGCGCGCCAAAGGTATAGCTTCAATAAAGCTTTATTTTTTAAATAATTGTATTGAAAGATAAAGATATGCATAAATTGTCCATAATAAAAACACATCATTAAAGTGTCTAGAGGAGCAAGATCAACCCCAGGACGAACGGCCACCACATTGGGCCGCCGTTTCGATAGTCACGGCTGCCAGACGAGATGACCATCGTCGCAAATCGAAAATCAAACAACGCATGCGTGTATCTGACAAGTGAAGCTCGTTCAATCATTGACCGAGAGAACGCGGATATTGCTTGCATTTTGCATATTTAATAATCGATTAATGGATTAACCCATTTCACTGATTTAAGATAACAGGTGTATATTGATTGAAAGGTGCTATGTGGAACGATTAAAGTAATAAAGTGACGTTTAAGTTTCAGTGTTGTGATATTTACAAATATTGTAAGTAAATATTTAGTTGTTATGTTGTAATATTATCTCTATATTTCTCACTCTAGACTTTTGTAACGTTATATCGTTTTGTTCGATATGAAAGATAAGTGATTTTTCATTGCATTTTATATATAGTTCGGCGAGAATTTTTCGCGCATCCTCGTCATGAGTAGGTATATATTGTTACTATTTTTGTCTGATTGTATTATTTGCAGCAATATTTTGATTAAATATAGGTATTACATAGGAAAAAAATACATTATGAGGCGATAACTCCATGTTTTGTATATATACCCACCATAAAAACCATCCTTTAAGAATGAATCTTTTCGGTCAGATTGTATATTATACGCATTAAAACTGCACGTTTACTGTCGCACCTGTGCCTTACTTAACGTCACAAATACAATCTGATTCATTTTCTTTATTGTAAATCATTACAACACAGTGAATGAGTGAAATATAAGCTTGTAAAATTAGATTACTCAGGAATAGTTGCATTTTTGTTCAAAACAATGTAAAAATAACTTGTTTTAATAGCAACAAAGTCTCAGTCTCGGAGATTTTGGTCTTTCCCATTGGGAGATCTGTGATCTTTCGCAGAGATATCCGTATTACAAATTAATTATAATTTAAAGAAATATGCCCGCATTAATAAGCGTAAACTGGAAGTTAACAATACGACGCAACCTCATACAGATGAGTACCAATGAACACGCACATACGTACCCAGTGAACAGCCGGCTTCCAAAGATGGTATCGGTATGTGGAGTTCCTGCCGAAGAGCCGAAGAGGGTGCGTGCGAAGTAGATGGTATCGGCAACTCCACTATTAAGGGTTGTATCGTATCCATTATCCCGATGGTCTCCTGCAAGTGATCGTTCTATTGGACAACAATCAAACCGTAATGCATTACTGTCCCACTGCTGGGCACGTCTTACTTTAATCACGAGAACACTCATAGCAGCGATGCGGTTAGAATCAGCTTAGTTGAATACTTCCACACATGAAATAAACGTACACTAATAGATTCAAGACTGGGGTCCTCCAGACGCCTGTAGTTGGGGCTCACAATGGTCACCTGCACGCACTGGCCGTACAGGTCGATGACGGCGAACACCCGCTCCGGAATGTCCTCCGCCGCCACGCCAAGACAACGGCCGTTCACGTAGAACGACAAGTCGCCCTGAAACGATTTCACACATCCAGGCACATTCATTAACAACATACCCGTTAACTGATGAAAGTCTGATTTATCGAAATGGACCACAAAGACTAATAATTTTGATACTTGTCAAATTTTTAAATTATTTATATATAAAGTCTATATTATATACCTTGCTCGACTTCATGACACCCAAAATTTCCCCTTCGTGGAGGGAATCCAACTCCGGGCCATACTCGTTGATCAAAGTGACCCCGTCCCTCACTACCGAACATCCGGACATAATCTAAATTAGAAAAGAAATATGTAACATCAACACTTCGCAGCACATTGACATTGTAGCTCAGTCCTCAGCGGTAGACCCTTATACACATCAGTTAGAACAGTTGTCATTGAATGGTTATAGGATACACATCATCCGAGCAGTGATAAACAAGTGTATTTATAGTGGGTTTACCATAAAAACTCACTAATTGCAGTACTGCAAAACTATTAATAACTTTCTAATGGTGACTATTCCTCATTGACTTGAATAATGAAGATATTCAACAATATATGGGAATATTCAATTTTAATTTAAAATGATTACAATTTATGGTGACATAGCGAGTTCAATATCATGCGAGCGATGGTGGACCCTCAATATACCATAACACAATATACCCTCCAGATCTGTATTAACATATTCCAGATTACTACTATGGACTATGTTTGGACTGGTTACCCACAACTACCATATATGTTACTTATACATTATATAGTATAGAAAGGTGGTAGTACTCTTTGTGGTTCGACTCCAGAGACATCACCGCCACCCATACAGAAAGTGTTAAGCGCTGTCTTTTAGTTTAAAGGGTGAGTCAAGGAAAACATACTTATTCCAAGCATTCCAAAGTAGCCTTCGAATTAGCAACACAACCGTGGCTGACCTCAGGTAAGATTCTGAGGTTAATTACAGATGTCTATGGGCGGCAGTTGCCACATGCCAGATGGATTCTCGTTTGATACTTTCATTTTATAAAAAAAAATAGATACGGACTAGAGCCCTACCTAGAGTCGACCACAAATGTGTTTATAACCCTAAGGTCAAAGTTAGAGTTCCTTATATTAGTATCACTCCCTTACCAAATCCTTCAAACCAAAACACAACAGCACTTAATGCAGCATAGCAGCACTTAGAACCATTTCTACTTTATTACAGCTGTGTACGTCTATGTAGGAAAACCTGCTAAATCCTAATCATCCTAAATAAAATTATGTTGGTGTTATAATAAGCCCCTTTTTCTTGTTTAAGGATGACTGTCATCACAAGGCCCACCTACATATGTTCTTGCCAGATTACTACTTCAACTTAGTATTTGAAGAAATACAAGCGTATTATCCATGATCGGGTTTGGATTTATTTATATGGAGGTAAGTTACTGTTTTGAATTGAAGTGGATACCCAATTTTAAAATTTTGTGTCTTCAAGATAGTAAAAGATCTTAAATATTTTCATTGACAATTAACAGTAATTATTAATGAAAATATTGGTTTATTGTTAACCTATTGTCACAGAATAACATAAAAATAACTATAATAAGCCTGCCTTATTCTTCTCAACAATTCACCACCCACTGGTGAGTGTAAGTCTCTTCTAATGCGCACCCCAATATAGTTTTGGGCTTTAATATTGTCATAGCTGTACATGCACTATTGGTTACATTGGCCGCCCAATGCATGGGTTTCAATATCCTTGGCCATCTGATTTAACTTATTCTATTCAAGTGAAGTGACAGTATAATAGATACTTTAACTATAAATTTTATATGAAAGATAACAATGATTTGAGAGTTTATACCTATTTATTTTTATAATCATGGGTTTCATTATATGTATAACATAATTGATCAAAACGTACATTTTATAAAAAAAAGTTGTGTGCATGCTAAAATAAATAAACAATTACCCATGCTGTATTCCTCAATTTAGTAGCAGTAGCAGGTAAGTCCATATACTCCGGGTCATTCGTAGTCACTCCAATCTCTAGACTGCCATTCCAGACATTGACCTGAAAATAATGTAAGTCTTAAAATAAAATGTTATATTTTATGCATTATATAACCCTAATCTATTATTAAAATAACTAAAGTTAATATTAGATTGTTAAATATGATAATAATGTTAATGTTACAGTAATATTTAATACCGGTTACTAAAAGGGTACATACTATGGGTTTATAGAAATAGAGCACGAAGATGACAATTACAGTTTTCACACTTTCGCCTAAACAGATTAATTTATATATTGAGCTTTTTTTTTTATAATATTCACGTAGCAAACAAGCTTACTGTTTGACTGATAATAAGTGGCCGCATAGTAAAATCATTGCCACCCATGGATATATGCATCTAACTCCATGTAGAACAAGTTTTACATGAAGCTGATCACAGATGTATTGTAACTCGGGACATCTCAAGGCAGTTGCCTCATAATATGAAATTCAGAGTCAATAAATAAGTATATAAATGTATTTATAGGTAGGTAAATTTATGAAGTATCATGATCACTTAATAAATGTAGCCTATTATGTCTGTTTCAGTTCCATTCGTGAAAGGCCAATATCTTGCAGTGACGCTTTAAATACCATGGCTGTAAGAAAAAGTTAGATGAATGATGATGAAATGATGGAGCAGAAGAAGACCTATTATGACATAATATAATATCATAGTATGTACTTAAATTATTTTTATGCTTATCTATGTGGGCAATATTCTATCACATATTAAAACACAACAATGAGTTTAACAATTGAACTAAAATATGATTTTGATTTTAACATTGGAATTTCAGAGAACTTTATAGACTTCTGACACAAATTGATGCTCACTTATGTGTCTATTATTTTGTATGTTATTTTTTGTTTCTTTTCTGTTTTTATAAATGCTGTATCCACTGTGTATTTTATATAGTGTTTACCCAACAATGCTCTGGCAGAAATCAATGTTCGCTTTTTGTATGTACTAAGTACCTAAGTATGTGTCTACATTTATTTTTGAGTGATTGTGAAATGATTTTGTTTATTTTGTATCTTGCTGGAAAATGAACGCTCTATATAAGTATATATAACTTATTGTAACAGATTATTTGACTTGGTGTTGTTGCATTGAAAGCAGGAAGGTCAACAGTACTTCTGATCTGTCTTTTTTGTTTTTCTATAATTTTATTGCATGTATGTGAACAGCATGACCCTCTATGCTTCAATAAATAATTCTATTTTTACAGCAATCTCAGCGTTTCCTTTTCTAAATATATGTATTATCTACTGCTAATATTTATAAAGACACCAATAAGATCATTAATCTAAACTTGTCTCTACATGTATAGTTTTATGATTATGTAATGTTTACAGTCTGCAACAGTTATATTTGAGAACACAAAAACTTTGAAGAATATTTTCGAGGTATATACTTACATTTTCTAAAGATGTTTTCTGATTTCTAAACTCAAAACATAGACATTCTTTATAGGCATAATACTTACAGTATTTTATCTATGAAGTGATACATAACTACACTTCGGAGACACAATTAACGCTAAATAGGAAGTCAAAATAAATTAGGTTGTCAAATCCTCGCTGTGATTTTACCTTCACTATTACACCGTCCAAACAAAAACATGAATGCAATGATGGTGACACAGTTTATGGTAATATTTCGACGAACAAATATTGTATACCTTTCACGCAAAATATTGCAGGATATACGCTGCACTGTATGTATGTATTGTATTTACCTTAATCCATCTTTGTTACGCACATTATGCTTTATTTCTTGAATATACTTATTCTAATTCAATATTTAACACACATTTTCACACAATGTCAAGATTTCCACACAAAAACTGAACCCGCTTTCAAATAAAAATGTTCTTGAATTTTATGACGGTTGACATATCGTTATCGTTGGTCGCTCATTGCAAACAACAAAGATGCAACTCAAAATATGTATGCTTACCGTACAATTAAAAAAGTATTTTTTGCATTTTGTCGTACAATTTTATTCCATTGAATAATACAGTAATATAATAATATATTTATCCGTTTCAATCATGTACGGTGTCAATAATTTAAATACTCTCAAGTAAATACGTATTAGCAAATGTATAACACAGTAAGGTTTTACACCGGTAAAACGCAGTAAAACACTCGAGAACATAGAAATCGAAAGCCACGTATATTTACAGAGTAAACAAGATTATTATTTTATCTGTTTGTTTAACTGGAATCTAAAAATATTTCCCGATATTTACTTTGCCACTGAGATACATTATACTTTGTATAAATAAGCGGTATGGTCATGAAATCTACTCGCGTAGACAAATATTTCTTAGTCTACAGAAGTTTCTAATTAATTACTAAGCTATCGAAGGCATTTTAGAACATTCTTGTAGATCAAAAACTGTGTGTTAAATTATGGCGTTTAAATTGAAATATAATAAAATTGAAGATAGATTTTTTATGTAAAATACTCAGCTTGAAGTTTGTTTTGGTTAGGTGTAAATAATTTAGACTAGAGATTTTTCGCCTTTATTTATTTTACAACATGAAAATTATGACCAGACAATCACCGGTGAATCAGAAATATTGTTAAAAATAAAGCAGAGCGTAAATTTGTCTCCGGTGTTAAGACTTATAACACACACACTGTACGCTACTTGACATAGTCGTATTTATAGTGCGTACACTTAACAAAACACATTCAAATAAAAATGCTACAATCCCTGTAGCTCTAAATACAATAGACAGAAAAGCAAATATATTTTGTTTCAATATGAAATTAAATTAACGTGCAGAAGTTAATTCAATATAAGGCGCATTGTTAAACTGTTTTACAATCGAATATAAAACGTTATGTTAACAATACTCTCAGTTTATTTCAAAAATAGAGCATATTTCTTAACAAAAATTAGATACCGACCGCGGTTTCGGTTTCGGTCAAAAACAAGGTTTCGGCTTGAGTTTCGACGCTATACTACCCGTGTATAATATTTCTCTATGCGCTATTCTAAATAAAATGTGGCGAATCAATTATTTTTACACTCCTACTATCAAAGGAAGGTTTTCTGAGTAGGTATACGAAAACAAAATAACTTTACTAAATGTTCTTTTTAATTTCTTGTCGCCAAATTTATTTGAAATATTATTATAAAAGAGATATTGAGATTTATTGAGTTGTGGCACTTTTGTATTTAATGAGAGAATTACTTGACAGCGATTTATTGGTAACATATAAGTCATGAATGACGCTACTTCATATTACGTCTAGTCTATTACTAGTTGAATGTCTATGTTTCTTTGTAAAATGTTTTTCTTTTTTACATCACATATACCTTTACAAACTTACAATGTGTTGCTAGCCCTAGAATAAAGGTGATTGATTAATTTACTCGATTGATAGATTAATCGAATATTCGATTTATTGGACCAGAACCATTTACCTTGTTTTAAATCAACATTAAGCAATGATTAAACTTAACGCGTTCACTGCCCGCCGACTACCCCTGGTGCCCGTCAGCCGAATAACGAGTTTTTAAATAATAAAACCCATT
>DWRA01001380.1:0-17281 GCA_018250295.1 Spathilepia clonius
TGATGGACTAGCTTGTGTCCGGAGTGACTATATCAAAGCTATTAAGCCTACTTATTAAACTTATTATTTATTCAAATCTTACTGAAAGCTACATGTTTAAAGACTGCGTGCATAATCTTTAGAAAATATCATACACGGAAAAGTAGTTCCAATGATAAGGGTTTTTTTCCCACTAGGAACATCGGTAATGAACTCCTTGATCTGATTTAAGAAGTGTTGCATATTTGAGGATTTTGATGGGTAACCCCTCAAGTTGGAATGCCTCATGAAGCCTTATTCGTTTTACTTTACAATAGGTAGCATTCAAATGTGAATAAAACACGTCATGTTCAACTAATTAATGCAGTCTTATTTAAAAAAGCTAACTAATACACAGTCAAGTTTGAAATATAAATAAACACCAACGCAAATTTAAGTCTAATTATAAAGATCAACATGAAACACGTCAAAAATGCAAATTTATGCATTAAAAAGATGAATACGGGAAATGCAAAGAGGTACATACAACGGAAGCCACTTATCAAAAATTTTAAAATGAATTCAACGATGTCATACGCATAAGGACATGAGTCATTCATCGGTGGAATAAAATAGTTATATACGTCTTGTTAATTGAATTTCGTTATTTATTACTGGCTATATATCATATAGTGGAACACAAGTACAATCAGGATTTAGAGATTTCTTCGCGATCGAATTTTGATGTAGAGGTCGTGAAGATACCCTTGTTTTTAGGAATTTACTTATTCATTAAATTTGAACTTTACGATGTTTACTATGTTCTATCATTGACAGTATCCCGTTGGGATTTGTAACGCAAAAATTGGAGTAAAAGGCTTCACCCGAAAGAAACTAAAACCAGATAAATGCGCATGCGTATTTGTAGCCTGACGAAGATCCAACCGAAACTTATCAAGGAGGAAATTTTGGCATTAAATAGAAATAATAGATAAATGATTAAATCTTAATTTGCGGCGTCGTTCTTTTATTAAAATATAAACTAATGGGATGTTTAACAAAAAACTGCAAGTTTAAACAGAGAAATAAATGATCGCATACATACATACATACATATTAATGTATTGTAACCAACACACCGCTAAACAATTAATCGTTGTCGGTTCTTTTAGTTAAGACTTCAATATCGAGCTTGACTTAATTTAAATCTTATCTGATTACCCACAGAGAAGAAAATTCCACCGACTATGTAGTTTTTACGTTGTCGGTTCTACATGTTAGAGCACATCTTAAATATTGCTATTGTTTTATTTTAATAGCAATAATTATTATATCTTAGTACTCTCATAAATCACGTAACAACCAGACCAGAAAGAACGTTAATCTCATTACAGTTAAATATACTTTCATAAATTTAAACAAAGAAAGATCAATAAAAGCAAAATTTTAGCAGTTCCTGGCTAAATGCGAACTAGTACACTTTACTTGTACTTAGGCTACATAAAGATGTACTCTCCAGATCCATAAATTCCTTAGATTATTTTCCTCCACCAAATAAGTCCGTAAAAGTATACACTGTATAGTAATTACTAATTACTATCAAGCGTAGTCATGAAGATTACTTTGTCAGGAATCGAAAAGAACTCAGCGATACTACAGCTACAGCGAACTCAGCCTATTTCGACCATCACGATACCTAATGTCACACTGGAATTTTAGAAGCCATCAACGATAAACCTATTCTTGCACATCTTGCACACGTCTCGGGCCGCGAACAATATTTTCGGTACTTTAAACTGTAACCAGTCGAACCGGTTCGCATGGCCGCGTCGAAATATCGTCCAACGGTATCCGTATCGGAATAAAATCTGGGCTTATGGGTCTCTGACTCCGCACCAAAACAATGCTCAAGGCATGGGAGGGAAGGAACGAGTTTGACTATAACAATCGTAAAATGAAATATTTATTTTGACATCGTTGTAGAAATATCGCCCATCCAAATCGCATTTTATATTGTGAATGAAAACGTTAAAAATATATTTTAGCTTTAATTTCTTACATAATCTTTTTGAAATAATTTTAAATTATGGTCTAATAATAAATTGAAATGAGGTGTTTTATTTAGAGTTGATTAGGACATTATCAGGAATAGGAGGTTCTCAGATTAATTATAAGTATAATAGTAAATCTTTTGAATACAAACATCATACACTCTATTCTCAAGACATTAGAACAGACGGGATACGTTATCTATAATCGCGGCACCAGAGAAAGTTTGAAAGCAAGACCTCTTCTAATTTTAAGTCTCTGTTGAGCAAGTCCCATTTCCACCTTGTCATTTCGAGGAATTGACAAACAAAATTAACTTTGATATTGTGTTGTATGTAGCGCGTCCTCGCGTGCTGTGCGAATATCGGCGCGCACCGTTAGAGCGGTTCAACAACCCGCTTCAAGCCGTGCTTCCCGCGTGATCTCGCTTAAATAATAGGGATTAGAGTCAGACCTAGCGACATTTTAAGCTCGTAAGCCGTTATGCAAGATTGGTATTGCTTCGTGATATCCAAAAGCGCTAGATAATATCTTTGTTTTTAATTACAGAGGTGCCAATGCCACTTGGTCAAAGGTGCTCAACTTATTGTTAGTTAGCATAGAAAATTGATTTTCATTTTGAGTTACATATTTATTATTACTGTCCTATTATATCGTTAAGGTACCCATATATTAAATTTAAGGATTGGTTAATCTTAATAGTCTCATTAAAACTGTTTTAATGACATATTTGTGAATTCATTATTCAACTTAAATACATAAATTAACCGCTCTCATAAAACTTAATTAACGGTATATCTTCTGATGCACTATAAATTAACAAGCTATAATAAATAACATTTAGTGAACGTAAGAAGAAAAATAATAAAGATATAACAAAAATTGTACTCGAGAAAAAAAGGTCCCTAATCTGTAGCCAGCAGTTGTGGGTACCAGCGCGTGACCGACAGACAGATGCCACACCTCGCTGCACCCGACTGGAAGAAACCAGCAAAAAATGTAGACGAAGGCACTATTAAAAATTACACCAGCGGTTAGTCAATTAGGACTAACATTGTAGACGTACATTTTATTTAAACAGATTACGTGGACATAATTTTACAACGTATATTATTATTATCTTCATATATTTTTGATTTAGAAAAATAGGAATTAAAAAGACAAATGAAAGTGCTATCTGAACTAACTTAATATTTTTTTAATTGATATATACAATTCGCATAAGATGCGAGGATGAGTGGGATGTAAGGATTGCAACCAAAATGACCAAATGCTATGATAAATAAATAATATTCATAATTCATTTGAAATATATTTAATCATGATAACTTCTTCCTAACAAACAAATCAGGAGCGTTAAGGATAAGGATCAACAATGTTATTTGAAATACCAAAATCTCTATTAATCTAATTCTAATTAACGCTTCACCATCCCACCCGAGAGTTGTTTGTTCCTAATTAGTATAGAGACGACAAATTAATGACATTTGTCAACATACGGGACTACTTATTTCCGGTATTTGGTTTATGACTTAAATTTTTAAACTTTAGATTTCATGATTAACTCACTTATCTTACTACAAATAAACATATTATTCATAATTTATTTTAGCTATATATATTTAATAAAATGCTTAATTAGTAGAGATATCTACACTTATCATATTTTTTTACAACTGGTGTAACTGTTGTCTTCAACATCTTTAGCGCTTATCCTAAATGTCACATCATAAAGATAAGTTCAACAGGCTGTAAACAAAAGGCGGTAAACATATTTATAATCTATACTGTGTCTATGCCACATATTTTATCTTCGTGCGGGGGAGTCTATTTTAGTCGAAGCATATTTAAATTTAAAGATAGATGCGTCCTCTTATGTTATATTTATTTTGCCTCCGCCATGTTTGCCACTATGGGTTTTGTTGAGATAGGTCTACGATAAATATAGATTATCTGTTTGTTGCACTACACGAGAATGCTGACGAGTGGGTCCTTGTGTTTACGCATACAAATCACAGAACGAACCAGTTTAGACTTTGTAAGTTTTCATTCTGTGTCGGCTGCGTCTAAAATGCAAATAAAACAATCATGTTCGTAAAAATATTATAATGAGAAAGAAATGCTTTTAGGCGCCAATCATTCGCCAACGACAATGTATCTTAGTTGGATTTAAAAAAGGCATACCAGGGACAAATCCAAAAGGGATTGACGGTCGAAATAAATGTAATGACTCATAAAGTCATAAAAAGACGTGTGTCGTGCAGCTGCATGCAATTGAATTTGAAGGCGTGGAGAAAAAAGTAAAAATAAAAGAGTCAAGTCAACGTTCGGTGCGCGCCGCGTGACCTTGACACTGTCGCGGACGTGAACGCAACACGAATTATTTCGATATTGTCGCTCCAAAACGAGACTCCAAAATGCAATATGTTATTTATGTACTTCCTTTGTGCAATTTTAATTGTCCCATTCGCAGATACGCACGAGCACGCGTCATTAGTGACTGATTGCGCGGGTCATGTCAACTATTTTTTAATGCGTGGTAATAATTCATACTATTGTTTTAAATTATGACTGCACAGCACGACTTTTACATTATAACATTTACGTTACATACCATGTGTTCGTTCAAATTCGTCTATCTTGGCAACATATTGCTTCGTAAAATTTGTCCCATTATGTATTAGCTGTAATTGACTATCTACTGCAAAAACAACGAAATAAATATATGTATAGCTCAGAGATTTCAATACTTCTTTTCCACATGAGATGGTCATTTAACTGATATTCAATTCGTTAACAACTCTAATGAACGCAGGAAGCCAGATAAACCAGTCATAATGGCAGGGCAATTTATTTTTTCGAAACTAAAGTTAATGTTTATTTTTGAAAAATGAATATTTAATTTAAAAACGCACTTTTTCTATCTTCTGACTTTAAAGCATGCTAATAGATAAACCTAACTTTCTTCATGCATATTTGAATGTTAAACGGCCGCATTTTTTAAATAATGCTTTCATTATACATTAATCATTAAAAACCTCAACTAAGTACCATATTTAGAATAACATCTACATATGTTAACCTATTCAATAAGCCATTGTCTATCTGTCCGTCCCTCGAGAACGCAGTCTGCATCTAAATGAACGCATTCATACTGGGAGGATATGGTGCCAGAGACAAATGTTTTTTTTTTTACTTTCCCTGCTCGAAGACAAAGGTTGACCACAGACTGACAATGTAGACGAGATACATAATACTTTTATACAGCTAACAACTTGTTTTACAAATAAATAGAACGTTATGTAAAACCATTCAGTTATGTGTATACAAATTTATTTATTCCAAACTTGTTATACTAACTAAATAATGTAATAAGTTTTTTACTAATCACTTCTCATGAAACGTTTTAGAAGGTTTTCCCCTGTTTCAACCCCAGATTAAAGTATTAACCAAATTTTTAATTCTCTGTAGTAGGTTTCGCTGTCTATAATATGCCATATTTATGATTAAAAATAAAAGCACGAGACAAGATTCGTATTCACAAATTAACAATCTTTTACGGATGTCATACCAAAAAGTTCGTTTAACATTCGACTTCATTAAATTAACCTACAACCATTATTTACCTAATTAATTATTAAATAATATTTAGTTTCTATCGAATTTGCATCAGTTTATCCCTTCGGACATTACTTTTCCTATTAAATCTTTTTCTATAATTACAAAGTGAGTAAAGAATGATATTTGGTGTCATTACTGAAATCATGTCGTAGTTAAAGGTGGTAGAACTCTTCGTTGGTTGACTCCGGAGGCACTACCACCACACCATTAATAACAGCAGTGTTAAAGCGCTGCTCCTTTGGTTTGAAGGATGTAGTAAGATACATATATATTAAAGTCTTTCCAACCTCAGGGGTAGCAATGCATCTGTAGCCGACCTCTAATATAAGGATTCTAATCTTATCTGACATTGATTACAGATGTCCATGGACGGCAATATTCACTGACCATAAGGTGGGCTGCATGCTCGTTTGCTACTTCCATCATATAAAAAATAATGTAATTTGGGTTTACTGTAGATTAATATTTATCATTGACACAATATTGTTTTTGAGTGAATAAGTATTCTAGGATCATAAATAAAATACTTATTGTTTATCGGATATGAAGCGACCATTAATCAACTGGCAATTTATCAAACAAATATAATATTTGTAAGAATTGTAAAAAGTGTTTGAGTTTGAGTTCAATTCAATTTGTATTAGAAATCAAATAAACAACATTTAACCGCATTCTATATTAATTACGTTCTAAAAGTGAATGCACTACTTAAGAGCTAAAACAAACACTATGCAACCCTATCGCCGCATCGATCCTGTTTACGCCGAGATCACAACAGTCTGCCCTACGGAATCTGCAAAAGGAAAACCGCACCATAATCCCGGCCGCGACGGCGACGCATACCATGTTCTAAAATTAAATGCACCAATCAGTGTCGCAATAGCGCACACTTTTTCCTACTATTTTACTTTTCTGTTTCAAACATTCGAAGGACTTTAAATTTCGAATCAAATTAAAATTGAGTTTATTAATTTTATATGCGATACCTACACTACCTATACAAACAAAATAGTACAATACAATACAACGCTCTTTTTCTACGTTTTGTTTCAAGGAATTCTAGTTCAGTATTTTTTATATTCAAAATATAAGCTGCTGCGTATCTGCTCAATTTGAAATATTAGTGGCCTTCTACGCCATCCACAGGAAAAGGGAGAATGGTGGTAGACTCTACATGGTATGACTTTATACAATTAGAATCAAGGGTTGCATGGCCTTGAGCTAAAGCAGTATTTCCGGTGGATTCACCTTATAATACCTGTGGTAGAGTCATTGGCCTCGTGACAGTCATAACGAGACGTACACTATACTAATTACGCATTACCAACGCTGCATGTTTTCCTGGTATGTCGGACGATATTATAATGAAACAGTGACAATCTATTAATGGTTCAATATTAAACTACATATATAAAACATAAAATTTGATGATATACATATATTATTCATAGTAATTGTAAAACATATTTACTGTTAAGAAAAACATTTACAATTAACTTATTCTATGATTTTAGTTTTTGATTTTGATACTACAATATCAAAGTTAGCCCGAAAGATTAATCTATTTTGAGGGTCATTGTAAACGTTTAACAAAAATGACGAAGCAGTTCAGTTGCCTTATATAGAACGGAGCTGCCATGATTGTGAAGCTATCCGTCGAGGGAGAAGTTCGATGAAGCGTGTCTCGTAAGTAATAAAAAATAAAGCAAGACTCGCACTTACGGCAAATTAATTCAGATCACGAACAGACGGGCGTCGTCACCTGTGTAAATAATGCACAAGGAGCCATTGTTCAACCATCATCCTAACCTACGAAAGTAAACTGTATTCGCTTCTTATAAGGCACATGAGAATTAAGAATACATGGAGCTGCTCAGCAGGTTTCTACTTTCGTATGCCGCGCCTGTAGTTCAACGGAGATGGGTATTGTAGAAAATATACGAGTCCATAAAATAGAATGATAACAAAATATAACCACCATAATTATTGCACTTTTATATTCTTGATTTGTATTCCAATAAACTTTAAATAAACTAAAAAGTTTTTAAACGAATACTTTACACCACACAGTTACATAAGGCTAATGAAATGAATTTTTATCGAAATATATCTCCGATTTTAGAGAATGAAATTATCGCGTATTCAATCTGATTCAACATATAACAATTTTCGATGACTAGTCTAAATTTCGTTGTTTTGTAAAGAGCTTCAGTATACTATACTTCAAATCATGTACGCTATCGAATATACAATGGAGCATAATAAACATAAAAGTAGTCCCCTAGACAACTATGCTGTCACTTGATCCCGAATCGCGAGCCGTGTCTGCTGCATCCGGATCCGCAGTGGCGGGAATATCCGACGCATTGCAGATTTTCATCTGTCTGCCAATTTTGTGCTTCATCATTTAAGATAATTTAGTAGTATGAAATAGTTTGAAAGTTATTGTGGGATATGCTAACTGTAAAAGAGTAAATAGCAAAATTTGACTAAGACTTCTAGTAAGAGAATTTTAATTGAAATTAGTCCTGGATTCTACGGTATTTTTGCGAGTTGAGTTAACGCTATTTGACTAAATCTAAATGATGATTAGCTTACGCTCGTTATTAATAATCAATTTATCCTATTGTTCAGCCTATTAGAGAACGAGAAATTTGATAATTTCTGCCAGTAGGCACACAATTGCAAGTAAACAATTGTAAAATTCATACCGACAGAAATAAAATGATTAAATGTAATGTTACAAAATCGATAACTCTGTAAGTTTTGTTACTTTATATACATATATTATAACTAAGATATTATAGGTATCCTAAACATAGAATTATAAGAATAAAATGAAGGTTACTCAGAATTCCAATGCACGTCTCAATTTGATAACTATGTGGATATATTGGAAATAGAAGTGCGAAGGAAGCGAAGCACTTCACAGGCCCGGCTCACCAGCCTGGATAACAATGGCCGGATGTTTGCCCGTCACGGCAACATCTTCCAAGCCAAATATTCTGTTATTGTTACAGTTGTCGGGCGACTCATTCCAGACGAAATCAATAACCCGAGATACAATCTACTTATAACGCGCAACGCTTTCGATCGATTTGAAAGCAAACTCTTCTATTATGATCTGTGTGAGTTGCGACGGAAATTGGAATTCTCATTGTAAGACGCAAATATGGAGAAATTCAAACCCGCTTGAGTCGGAAAGTTTGCTTCGATTGCTAAATTCAATACCTTTCACACTGACGCACCTTTTATTTAGTCTTTTCATGCTGACGTGAAAACTTATCCAAAAAGAAATAGAAAGAAGGTTCGAGTCGTTTTATTATTATCAGTTGCTGTGAGACAAAATAAAGCTATTTTATCGGAAGCTTTCATTCGGATTTCCGACGCATCAAATGTTTAAAGATTTTCTATCTCGGCAAAATTTGAAGAATTGTATTTTCACTGACCGCTTATAAAAATCTTGTCGCAAAACTAACTACACGGGCCTTATTAAGTAAACCCGATGACCAATATAGTATAACATAGTAGATATTAACAAATTTGCAAATTATATCACTATTCAAATAGAGATAACGATAGTAATGTGAACATCTAAAACCTCTCGAAACACTAATAAGCGTATCCATGTCCGCTGGAATAGCTTTTGAAGATAAGATAATCATTTGCAGATCGAAATAAATAGATATGTCAATCACTATTTTGACCGGCGGTAACCTTTGCTACAAAAAAAAATACGCTACGAATAGATAACCTCTTTTCTTTGGGAAGTGTGTTAAAAATATTGAAGTTGAAACAAAAATAGAATCAGAGCTCAGACTACATTTGTTCTTCTCTTAATTACTTAGGATATTGTTAATTTGTCAAACACTTGTTAAGAATTTATTCAATATAAACGGGACCATCGCAATTAATATCCTTCGCTTTCATTTAGATTTGTATCTTGACAAATTTAAGCGTTTAAAAACGTTCGTCGTATCTTAAAAGCATGTAGAAAAACATAAAACAAAATTCGGACCATTATGTAAATGAGACATGATACAAAACTATCGAACCATTTAAACGATAAAAACGTTGTTAGAATGTGAGACAAAATGATCAAAAATTTTCGAATATGGAATAGTAGCTGCAGTCATGGCGGCATGATCTTGGACGTTCCGTTGCGCGGCGCAGAATAATTAAAATCGCTTAATTACTTGAAATGCCACGCATTTGCTCTCGTCTCGTCTAAATCTCATTTTTACGAGATAACATCGGCGTGGAAAGTCGGTGGCGTGTAGATTTTGGAAAGTAAGGTGCTGTATCCGAAGCATTCTTGTGATACTTCCGTCGGATCCATCGCCGCTAATGTTGCCAGCCTTTCACCTAGCTATCGTTTTTAATACTATTATTTTTAAATTCAGCCATTACAAAGCGTATTTGTGTACTGTTACTTTACTATTTACTTGTTTGTTTTTCAACTGACTCGCTTTTAGTAGAAAATTTTGTTAGTTTTGGATTCTGAATGTCTGATCATACTTTTGATTCGGATTCTTAAATGCCATTATAAATTCTGCCATTTGACTTTTCTAATCTTCGATACTAGATAAATGTAAATTGAATTAATTTTAATGCATTTATTGTTTAGGCAGTAAAGGCTAAAGATAAGTACATTGAAAACACATGTTGCATTAATACTTTCCTAAGTGCCAGGGCACTTCACAGGATACGTCGCCACGATGCGCGCCATACACCCGACGCCCGTTTAGCATTCGTCAGCCATAAAGCACTATGATAATGAGACCCTATTCTTTTATATAAATTACCTAGATTATTATTTTTATCAATTTTATACTCATTACTTTCCTTGCTCCTATGAAAAGTATCATATATTAATTGAGTACTATTTAAAATTAAAAAATAACGAAAGAAAGCTATCATCCACAAAAGTGCATCTTGAAAAGAAAAGTTGTTCTCCACAAGGAAGATGTTGTTCTCAAAATGACCAATTAATGACTATTAAACCATCTTCCTCTAAAGATAACTATCAAAGATTTCACTAAACTTCTGTAAACGTGACAAACATCTTATGAACGAGCAGATCAACTGGAATAAGTGCCAGAACGGTTATGTCGTTATAAACACGCAACCTTTAGTACGGACCACCTACATGGTGTTCAGTATAACGAAGCTCTATGTAGAATACTGAATTAATAAGAAGACTGTTTAACATTCAATAATCTTTACAAGCTAATTTCAAAAATATTTAGATTTATTAAACGAAGTTTCTAGGGAAAATGTTCTGTGAGGGAACCACCTTCCAAAACCATTGCAGTTTGACAGCGTACCAAAAGAAACGTGTTATAACCAATTTTTAACTGAAAACTGCACTACAGATACAACTCACAAATATCTTTTGATTTTGCTCTGGACGCTCAGTCTGTTTTTATTCGATGCATGCCATGAAATTTTATTGACTTGAAGAGATCTCAGTTAAAGCTACAAGAAATTGTGACCTCAAAATATGTGCTTAACCAATAGTAAGCCATGAGAAAGGATTTCTAACGTAACGCCACATAGTACTAGGTTCTGAAAAATAACACAAAGTCCTTTAAATGATAATACCATAATCATCTACGTTGAGATCGCTTGAATGAATGAATGAAAAAAAGCAATTACGTTTTCTTTACGAACTGTATTAAAAAAAAAAATACTTTCCAAACGAAAACCATTTTAGATTTAGAACAAACTTAACTGCATCCTCCATATCTTCTATAGTTAATAAGTTGAACCTCCACTTCGTGCAATGAGTTTTAGACATAAGTTATTCACGTAGTATTACCGCAAAACCATTGATCGGAACCCTAGCTTGCACAAGAGAATATTAATGAAGTTCTGGCTAATTAATTCCCACCTGCTGCTTGTATTATTTCCACGGCGGTACGAGTTTTACTATTGCTCATTTCAAATGCGCTCTGCAATTATAAATCAGTAAATCCCAGAAGTAACATTTATCATGATTTTACTGTCCAATCGAAAGTATGAAATTCTAATCCCTAGACAAGTGCTATTAATTATTCAATGTTATTAATCTTACGAGCGCCAACCGTTCATTGAAGTGCACGGCACGTCTTTCGAGTGCCAACGTAAAATTAATGACGAAAACTCTCTTTATTAGAAATTAACGTCAAGAGACGGGAAACTTAAGTTAATTATTTCTTTAAATTTAGATTGTTATGGTTTTAACGGCTTTAAGCTTAACAAGTATATTTTGGATGTAAGTTGGGTCTTTTTATGTAATTATATGATATTAATTAAAATCCCAGCAATCCCAGAAACTTAATTCATCCCCAAGAACATCATATCTATACAAATGAATAAGTAAATATTTTAGTTCCATTTGCTTGTTCATTTACTAAATAAATCTAGGAGGCCGAAGGAGAATTGGGCTAAACTTAATTACGGATGTCAATCAGTCTGCCGTCTGCTTATACCTAATTACTTGCCATTCAACATAAAAAACACGTAATATAAATCAATTATATTATTTTGCTAACTTAGCCACCGTTTTATGTCGTAGTGAAAATATCACGTAGATTACGAATAGATCTTAGTTCCCAACACAACGACATTTACGAAACGTGACGAATTCGATGTCACTGAACGTGTTAAGATAATATTATCTTTACATTATCGGCGATATATCTGCATTGTATATTGATTATTGTACAGATCTTAGCATGCAAAATTAAGTAACATTTGAGTTCTTACCGCCTAATACCTAACCTACGCCTCGAAAACTTTTATTTGCTAAAAACACAAAATTTATAATATTTTTCACGAAGTAATTTCAGTTGAGGTTAAAAATTAATAAGCCGGGACCTGCTACGGGATTTTCATAATAATATGCCGCACTTATTCTCTATATGCAAATTTCGATGGAACTTTAGTAAACATTCACGTAATCCACACGATTTTCATTAATCATTAACGCAAGTAGGCTTCTGCCCAAATAAAACAGTCGACTGAATGCCATCCGATAGTGATCCAAAATATATTTTACCACCGAGTGGAAACACTGTTAGTAATCAGTAAGGTTAGTTGGGGTAATATCTGAGCTATGGTAAATTAGAGGAGTAAATTAGCCATTTTTTTTTTTAATTGATGTCGATATACTCTACGTTACGTAAATGAAGTACATGTATGATGTTTATTTTAAAAAAGTGAGTGTCGAACTGGCACATAGTGTTTCGATTTTTAACACTTCTTTATTATTGAAATTTTTTTATTTTTAGTATTTGTAGTTGTAATGCCAATAGTAGCACACTGTAAAAAGTCAAGTGACTATATATGAAGGTTCAAGGGATAACGCCCTGTGACTACCGGACAGACAGCGAAGGCTTAGTAATAGTCATATTATTACCCCTTTGGAGAAGGAACTTTAAAAAACGGTAAAATTTGCCTACAATTTCAATATCGATTTTACCCCAGCTACGATATTACCCCAACGAACCTTACCTTATTTTCTTTTACCACACCCTATAAACCAGAACACAACAGCACTAACTTACAAACAGTACGTACATAGATACGATTGGGGGGTCGCGCCGGAGGAACCACCACGCCTTGTCTCTTTGACTTGACAAGATAAATGCTATTATTGTTTAAAATGATCCCTGTGTTAGATTGGAACAGAGCTTCAATTTTATAACATAACCGTATTACGCATTCAGAACAACTCCTTTCCATCGAAATATTATGTATGTTGTACTCGTAGGTTGGCAGGCAACGTGTTAATATGCATATTATTGTACGTACTGTAGTGACACATACGAAATTGTTACATTCAAGAAACCTTAGTTTATCTTACAATTACTTAAATGACTAAAATATATATTTAATAATTTAACATAAATAACATATGAGTACATACGAAAAAAAAAATGTTAAATACCAAGTAAAATTAAAAATACCCGGCGGATGTAAGTACATGACAAATACGCACCCTTGTCATCCGTCTAACTTAAATCCGTTACCCAAATAAACGATTACTGATATTGATAATATTTAACTAGTCTTACGAAGATTTATTTACGTATCTAGCGGGTAGGTATGCGCATTGGCCTCGCCATTCAGCCGAAAGCCGAAAATGAAATGAAATATACGGACGGTACAGGATCGAGAGAGCGAGGGTGTAACCATTATAGGTATATAGGAACCCGACTACGCCAGGAGGATCGATTTGCTAGCTCCCCTACCGCCGCGCCGGCCATCCACCCGGCAACCACGCATTCTCGCGAAAAGACAACCATAAAAAAACTTACCTCCACACTTCAGTTAGCACACACCACCAAAGAAATGCAGTCGCGCAGATCGCGAAAAAACACAGTTCCACTATAAAAAATCTAACCCGCTAACGATGCTACTAACACAAACATAAATTAACTCGCCACTGTCTTTGAGCAAATATTGCTATCTCTCTATATTAAGTTATACCGGCATGAAATTGGACCGGTGCAGTTTAAATTTAAAATTCGAGCGACGACAACGTAACTCCTACAACCGTTCGCGACGGACTGACCAAAATGAAGATGGCGCCGCCTGTACGCTGAGATGACGCGAGTGAATGCAGCTACGGGAGACCCGTTAGGATTTGAACCAATGGGAAGGGAGCTCGCTAGACAGTAGCCAATAAGGGCAACAAGCGCTGTCGTCGCTTTGCCCGTGAAAGTTCAAAACAGGTTCTCATTCACTGTAATTTAAGTGATAAATTGTAATTTTTAACATTTGCGAGTTAATTAATTAAGCAATTAACGGTTTCTCGAGGTCAACATACTGCATAGGTGCACTATTAAGATGTTAAACGCTACGGCATTGTTAAGCTTTCTGCATTTTAAGTAGCTAGTAGTTTTTCTGTATTTAATAATCGTATCATCGTTTGAGTTACACTTATTTGTAAACTCGCCATCGGTTGCAGACTTGAGTTATATTTAAATATTTAACGTTATGTTTTTCCCTGTCATTCGTAAACAATTGTTATCAAACTATATTTACAGTGGAAAATGTATGTAAAAATCATTGAATCTCATTATAAAAAAAACGTTTGAAAAGTGATAGAACCAGAATTATTTGACCATGGGATACCAGTGCTACACCTATGCATTTCTTGTTGAAGGTTCTGAATGCCAGCAAACTTACATATGAGGCCAAACCAGCTTTTTCCTCAGGAGTGGCAACACAACTGTAATCAGTTTTCGATAGAACCCCTGTTATTAAACATATTAATGTAGTTGGTTACAAATGTACATGGGCAGCAGTAACCACTTACTATGAGATACACTGAATATTCGTTTGCTACTTCGACAGTTAGATGTATTCAAATAGTGTTACGAGTAAAAAATACTAACTTATTACCCTTCATGGAGGTGAATTTCCATACACAGTAAGCACAGCACCGCATTACATACGTATTAAGTAATTTACGTCATAAATTTCCAGAAAAAATACACACGCTATTTTCATGGTCATTAAAGTTCGTAATGTGCGTATTTACGTTTATTTGCATGCTATATGGTCCAATGGTTGTAGGAATGTAAGGTAAAACCCACCCTTAATGGATCATTAGTTTACTTTATGAGCAATATTTTTGAATGATAAGCATTTTAGGACAGGTAAATAAATTACTTTAATAACATTTTAGGTTACTTAATAATTTTTACAACAAAATTCCAAATAGGTACCGCAGTTACGAAATTACTACGACCAGGCATATTTCTGTACTGTAGTTGTGGTTACGCACAATATTTTTGTGATATTCAAGGCGGCAGATTGTGAATAAATCTAGGATTCATAGGTACAACAAAAGGAGTAGAAATATAGGTACAAAGATGTATAATGTACATTCTTTCATAACAAATTATTTTGCCCGTAGAATATGAGATGTTTGTCTTGCAATACCGTTACAACTTTAAAATCTAATCAGACCTTTGTTCAAACCTAGGCCTTCAATGTAGGAATCAAATATTCATACCAGCGAGTGATTATTTTTTGCAAGGAATATGGTTTAGTTAAATGCAGTTTACCGTGAGATAAATTTGTGGTAGATTGTAGTCGCAGCGAAACTCAAAAAGGTGAAACGTTAGTAATGTAACAGAAAAATACATCCACAGATATTAAATACCAATGGTTTTATCGAAAAATTGCTGGTACAACAAGTAACAACTGCAGAGGTTTCTTATTCGAGATTTAAAATTTCATAAAACTTTAGCCGTAGTAAATCATAATAAAAATTTATGACTCCTTTATTTTGACCCTTGAAATGGATAACCAGTAGGTATTGTTATTTACAGATATTCAGCAAAGATATTTTTGAACAACAGGAACAATGATAGGTACCACATCATATTTCAAATTAAGGCGTTACAAATCCGTCAATTGCGTTTCCTCCCTACTTTATAATGCTAATTATTTTATTGTTAAAATTTCGTTTTTATTACGCAATTATATATATTAGGCTGATTGTAGAAGCGTGGGCCTGATCGGCATTGATTAATGTTTTATTAAACTGCAGGCTTTATTACTTTTGTATCCCGACTTAAGTTAGCTAGGTTGGCTCGTCTGCATAATTCAATTAACCTGTCCATAGTTTTTTGTCCGTCAGAAAAACAGAATAGACATTTGTACCTATTTCTCGCTCACATCTTTGACTAATCAATTTATCAGGAAACCTTAACTTGGTAGACCAGTATATTGTCATTAATTAAAGTCGAGTTGTCAAGAATATAGGCGTTAAATTACAGGATCCATATGTATAAGTTCCTCGCAATATATGTTATCTTTAGTAGCGGACAGATCGTTATACAGACAGTCTCAACGAGGCTGGCGGAAAGATCCTAGATAGCAGTACTCCATTTGTCTTTGCGCTTAGTGAGTTTACTGGCGGAAATGAGAGGAAATAGCGGTAAAAGTGCTTCGACTGCATTTTGCGTATCCGGATTTGGAAGCTTTAAGATTATAAAATTAGTAATATAATCTCGTTTATGAGGTATATTTTATTCCTAGCTTCGCGTATTTTCCCTACAGTATACGCCTGTAAGTAACAGTAAGACTGTTTTAGGGTACGATACCATTCCTCTTTAACGTAGCTACATCACCTACATTGTATTATTTTGTTTCATTTTACAGAAAATGCAATCTTGCACTTTTTAACATATCTTATGTTTTTTATCACATTATGTCATTGTAATTGGGACTGCAACTGAGGAATGTTTCTCTACCGTTGTTGCAAAATATTTTTTTACAAAAAATATTTTTTTAAGGCCAGCTTTGCTTTGCTGGCAGTTGTCACCGTCTCAATTTAAGATAAATTGAATTTACCAATATTTATTCGTAACATCGACAGTAAGTATAATCCCTGGTGGATCCAGGACTTTCGTTTGAGAGGCGTTTGATGTTCACCTACCTAACGACTTTAAGACCAATATGTCGCGAAAAAAAATATTTCTATTAGGAGACATAATAATTCGGTGCAAACAAAGATCCTCCTATTTCTGAAATTTTACCGCACTTTTAAGTTTGAGCCAACTTAGTAACCCCTCCCAAGTTTGGACTCGGTCTTGTTTATAGGTATTATTAAGAGACATTAGCTGCTCTCCTAAGTTACTTTAAACGTTCC
>DWRA01001381.1:0-17279 GCA_018250295.1 Spathilepia clonius
ACAGTAAACAAAAGCAAGGAAATTCTTTAAAAAAGTGGGTTTAATGACGTTAGAAAATCTTTAAACATTCTCTTATCTATTTTGAATAAGATATTTTGTTTTTGAAAACTGTTTTAACATTCTCAAATTTCAAAGATGTGTTAAGCATTTTTGTAGCATTCTTTTGACATAGATCAATGAATATCAGATGGAGCGCATGTTCAATTGATACTTTTTATAACTGTACTATTAAAAGTTATTTTATCTGTTTCCAATTATAAACTAGACCGACAAGGATATCAACCAAATATTTCACTCCTATAGTGGAGAGCGTATTTAATATAATGTGACAAAAATATTTACCTTATAACAGAAGGCAAAGTACCACTAGCCGTAACAACATAGTCAAATATTTTTACAAGAATCTCTTCAGGTATCGAATGCGCCCATGGACTTTGCGGACCAGAACCTTTGTTTTCCACAACGCTATTTCTATTTCTTTCAGTCTTTTCAGTTTTATCTGAAAAATAAAGATATATTATACTAGTACAATTTGTTTAGTGAACAGGTGGTTTTATTAATTTCCACAATCAATAAAAATAAAACGAAATAATGACTATTATATTCATAGAAAAAATAAATTGCCTTTATTTATATACATTTTTAAACAGACTGCGGAGGATAATTTTCTCATTCTTTAAAGTGTCGTTAGAGCCGTCTAAATTATGGGAGTGAGGCTATATTTTTAAGTAGTAGGGTTTTTGTTTTTCAAACAATTACTAGTTTGAAGAAACCTTGCACTACTAGCTTTTACCGGATCATAATGTCTCAAGTCATAAAATATGCCTAACTTTGATAATTACGAATAATCAATTCTCAATGAAACATACATTTCAACTTAAGTTTTCGTTGATTCCAAATGGGAAACACGACTAATTATAATACGCATGGTGGAGATCTCGTTTGCGGCATATTTTAATTTATCATCAAATCATTAGAGATCGTTTATTAAAAACATTAACCTGATTAATATGAGTCATCAATTAATGCCGTCGGCATACCTTTAGTTTTTGATTTGTTAGATTTGCGAGATTTGTTAGGCCGTGGGTTCCGCGGCTTGGGTGCGGCGACACTGATGGCCGCCGGGGTGTCGCCCCACGAGGGGTCGTACTCCTCGCCGGAGCTCACGCTGGGCACGGGCGATGCCGCCCGCTTCTTCTTCGACTTTCGCTGCCCGATGTCCGCTATGGACGTGGGCGTTGGTGCAACCTGCAACGTGATATATTTTTTCTTTTAATAATAGTAACGCATTTGGTACACCACCAGCAAATGTAAAGTTTCCGGTGTCCACGGTAGTTTGTAAGCTATCCGAAAGGAGGTGAGTTTTATAGAAGCATTACATAATACATATGCCGCTACCCCTGAAGATAAATTCTATCAAAATATGTACGTCTGTGAAAATATGAACACCAGGTTAATGGTATATTATGGTTAAATCAAGAATAATCAGTTGAGTTAGTGGTGCTGCTAGAAATAGACCGCGAATAAATGCTTTTATTTGATTATCTCATAATTTTCGTTATACCGTTCCTTTAGAATTTAGATAGATAGTAGCTCGTATGACACACAACTTTTGCTATTTAAAATTAGGCTGGTAGTATCGCAAAAATGTATATTGATAAATATTCCACTTTACCGTATATTCCATTCCAAATCATTAATTAAAAAGTATATGTCCACGAACAAATAATAAATAAATGTAAAGAATGAAAACTAAGCACAAGTATCAGAGTAAGTAACTAAAGTACTGAATGAGGTAATATTGAACTACTTAATCAAGTAGAGACTCGAGATATTGAGATATTCGGATGAGAATCTCGTTCATGAATCGCGTCGCATGTATGGTTCCTACGCATAGTGAAAGTGTATTCGTAACGTACGCTATAACGCTTTATGCTATCAGTATCAGAGACCAAATAAGTTTCATTCTTGCACTTTTAAAATGTTACGTATTCGTAGCGCCTCAGACAAAATATTGTTGTTTTGTTAACGCCTTTTATAAAGTAAAATATTTTTCATGCTTTCTCGGATTCGGTCAAAGGGTTAGATTTCTACTAGATTTCTGAGTTTCTTATTGCAGATTCACTTACGCGATTGTTTATTTATTAAACTATAGCATAATTTATAAACAACTAGCTAGTTACATTTTTTGAATGCTGAAGAAACAGCGAGTCTGCTTAATCCGCGTCTAAAAAAATATATACCATACATTGATACACATAAAGCCGAAATTAAATCCCTTTAATAATTTAAACAAAATGGAGCACATGCAATATATATTCATGGGTTTATTTTTCTTGTGCAGACCCAATACATTTTCTAAAATAAAAGCCTAAGCTACTTCTTATAACATCAGTTGTCTACTAGTGAAAGTCCCTTGAAAATCGGTCCAACCTTTTCAGTGGTTAACCGGAACAAACAGACAGAAACACAAAAATTTTAATTATTGCCACAGGTATATAATCTCATACGCATTTAGTAAAATGCAAACAGATACTTTAATTTTATTTATTTGTATAGATATGTATCAAAAGACCTATAGGCAGTACAACACTAATGAGCCTTGTAATTGATTGTTTGTTTTGCTTTTATAAGTCTTTGATTCAAAAGGTCAGTATTATACAGTCAGTCCTATATGTTTATATAATATATGTCCCAATATTACCTCACATTAAGAACTAAGTGTAATATCATGTAAAATACCATATATCAATTCAAAATTCGTGCCATTTTCAGTTTTTCTCATAGATAAATAGTAAAAAGGGTTCTTATTAATAAAGCCATGTTATCCATCCGTCTACTCTACTTTTATAGTAATGTATATTTAGAACCATAATATGTAGCAGGATAAAATTTTGATCATATTATTGTCATGTCCTTAAGAAATAACAAAAAGCAGACACTAATGTGGTTTTTACAAAAAAATAAGTATTTTACAATGTTTTTTGTTTGGGCTGTATTGTAAATAGAGTACAACAACAATTAATAATGGGTTTCCAAACTAAACAAACAAACTACTTTTTATCAGTAAATACATATATATTGTGCGCTAGCATAGAATCCTTAGTTCCAAATTCAATTCGTACTTGATAAATTTTTAAACACATGTTAAATTATTTGAAGATAATTTTTTCTATCTGTAATGTATAGATTAAACTTGTAAATGGCTTAATGATAATGATATGAGTTTTTTGCAAAAATTACAGGACGTTATGAGGTACCTATTAATTAAGAATACAATATTTTGTACCCCTTTTATATTGTGTACATTAAAACGAGTGCACTTGGCTACCAAAAGCAGGTACTTGTATAGTAATTTAAATTTAAACTAGATTGTACTAATGTTTGTATTTTATAATGTTTTTAAATATTCAAATAGGTTTAAAATTTTTACGAACATTATTCAGACAGGATAAAATTAAAAATGATTATTATTAGTCTGGGTTTTAATTTTATTTAAGCTGGCCTATATAAACAAACAAGATATTTTATATACATGCAGGTTTATCAAAGTTAAATAACACCCCTTAACTTCTATTTATAATTGATCAAACAAAACTCATGAAGTTAAAGTCGAGAGGTCCTAAGGATGTACTGCATTATGAAGTTTGGGGAAATAGTACAGTGAAATTCATTGCGATAGTCTATTAAATACTAGCCACAATTACTTATGCATGCAAAGCCATAACCCAAAGAGTACAAATGCTACAATCAAGTTCAGGTTAATCTGAATTACCAGAAACTGTGCAAAATTTCAATAGTGTACTTCTTGAACTTCAAATTGTTGATAAAAACACTACAATGGAATATAGATGTAAAATTTCAGGCTAATTAATTTAAAACAGGTTGGTTAATTGATGTTGTACACACCACACTTAGACACAATCATACAGAAGTTGTAAAAACAACTATTATAATTGTGTGTAAAGCATAATTTGAAGGTGGTGGTACCTAACTTAATAAACTTAACGAGGCATTCCAACTTAGTCCTCAGGGGTAGCAACGCACGTGTGTTCGACTTCAGTTGGGATTCTAGTCTTATCTGGAGTGGATCACAAATGTTCGTGGGCTGCAGTTGCCACTTACCATCAGGTGGACTGCATGCTCGTTTGCTACTTCATTATATAAAAAAAAAAAAATTTTTAGTTCATCTCCATTAGTATCAGCACCAGAAAGAGGTTTCTGCCCAATAACAACAGTGTTTAGAGATCCTGTGTTCTTTTTTAATGGTGTGATAAGGAACCTATCTTAGGCATTTCAACTTAATCCTCTGGGATAGTAAGGCGCCTATGATTGACCCCAGGTGGTATTCTAACCTTATTTGAGTTTGATTACAGATGTCCATAAGCAGTAGGGGCCTTTAACCATGATTAATGATGACGATGAAGCCTCCAGTATAATAAAAAAGAGTAATGTGGTACTATCCAAATTTAGAACATACAAATGATAACAGGGAATCACATACTTGACGTAAAATCTATTTCTCCTACTTGTATCACTGTAAAGTTTAAATGCAGTGATTGATGGTTACACAACAATTATCAATACACTTGGTGCTATCTTTCCTACAAACTTTATCTGAATTTGGTGACATAATTAGTTGAATTAATCACACCAGTATAAAATTTTTGTATTAACTTACAATTAATAAGCCTGGTTTTAAATTGTTGACTTTTGATGACCTATATTACATACTTTATATTATGCTGGAAAAATAATTTAATGTATAAACAGTTAATATAATATGAAACAACTATATTGATCATAATATTATGTTAAATAGGTACTCCATTAAATTTCATGTGATTTCTTGGGTTTTGAATGAGTAATTATTTCAAAAATTAGTACACTCATTGTGCCTATATTATGCACAAATAAAACCAATTTGATGAAGTCAGTAAGGATAATAAGACAATTTGATACCATAATGACCTAAATTTATGTTACACATATAGTCTTCGCATACGTAGAAATATAACAGGACTTTCCCTGATGTTAAGAGGACACATCAAACCATGAACTTATTGAAAGTGTATATTTTAAATGATAGTAGCAGTAAACAGCAATCAGTTATCTGATGGTAAGTGGTAACTGCCACTCATTGTAACTCATATAACCCACCTCATATAACATTAAAGTCCTAAATAAGGAGTATTGTTACCCCTGGCTACAGGTACTCAGGGGTAACAATACCCCTGAAGACTGAGTTAGAATGTGTCAGACATGTATGCGTCTACCACATCCTACAAACGAGAACACAGCAGATCTTAATATTGCAATTATATGGTAAAAATAGGTTTGATAGGGGTGCCTCCAGAGTCAAACAACAAAGGGTTCTATCACTATCAGCCTCCTGGTAACCACTTCCTACCGATATATACTAGAATCTTGGCTGTTTCCATTAAATATAGATCTGTTGGCAGTGTATCTATCTAAGACATGAAAATCTATCAGTTGAAAGCTAAGAATAATGGATTACTTTGATGTATTAGTCTCTTCTATGAAACTACCTAATATAAATGTAAGTATGTAGTGCATTTTTGTAAGAGTCTAAGATAAGGTACTATACCAAATTGCAAGATCATATTTTATTTTAGGAATCATTTTAAAACATATATATAAATCTGGAATTGTCATGTATAATAACTTTTATTCCTGTAGCGTAATCCAAAAATTGTTCCACTTTGTGTTACATTTTTTGTTATATTTTTTCATGAAGTTACCAGAATTTTGATAAACATGTACATAAAAATTTTTTAATAACATACGTTAAATTAAAGGTTGAAGGTTAAGGAAACTTCCAGCAATAAACTAAATAAAACCAGTTCATATCTCATATACTCTCGCACCATGCGTGCAGCGAGATTGTGCACCTCATCAAATATATGAGTCTTCAAGTATATTTTTATCTTCATAAAGAGAGTAAAGATGTATATCTTTAACAACATGAATATTGCTTAAAATATTTATGTATATGTGTATGAATATCTCAATATTTCATATGATATCATTCATATCATATTACAGGGCTGTTAACCAACCTTGCAGGTCTGCTAAAAAGAAATCTGCTAGAAAAAGCAGCATCTTTGCATTTTGTAATAAGCCCTCCTGTAATTATTGGTGTTTCATTTCAATATTATAACCATTACTTTTATAAATTAAAAGGATTGACGGCTAATTTTGTAAATATGTTATGCTTGCACAGAGCACTCAGGTCTTAGAGTTATTAGATATTCAATTTCCATTTTATTAACTTCGAAGAAGTAGGAGGGACTATTATTGGCTATGTGTATTTTAAGAAATTTATCAATGTAGTCCATCCAGATAATTAGAATAGAAATACCTGTCTGTGATTTAAAATACAATTTAGGACATTACAAGAGGAACTACCTATTAAGAATATTGGCATCTATTTCACTATTACATGAAATTAATAGTCATATTCGACCACCAATAATTTTTTTCATCAATAATAGTCAATCTATCCAAACTTTACCTACTGAAGATCGATACAATTTCTAATACACAGAAGTTGTCAAAGGTAAAGCTTTTGAGAGGCAAAATACTAGATAATTTGATTACTAATAATTGTTATATCTGAAAATATTGTATTTTTTTGTTGGTTTTAACAATTTTACTTTTAAAGTTTTATTTTACCTTCCTAGGCAAAAATCATGAAATGCTAGGCATAACCAAATGTTTAAAGTTTTAGTTAACACTTTGCTTTTGCCTTTTTGATATGAAAAATGTGTTGATAACATATTGTTAATTTAGGTTAGCAAGAAAAGTTAAAACATTCTCTTGATTTATCAATGAATTGTTTGCAACTTTCTCTTTTGTAAACATGGAGGTGGATTCTCTGTATAAAATATTAAATTACTTAAAATTTAGAAGTTTTCCCATAGCTGTATTTTGAGCAATATATTAATGTTACCTAAAACATTGAAACCTTGTGTGTAATGGAATTTAAAAAACCAGTTACATGGCATTTACATACTAGCTATGGCTCTTTTAACGAGTTATGATAGAATTTTTCAGTACGTATGTCTTTTCATGTTTTATTGAAATTGATAATATAATTGACATCAATAAACACAAACAGTTTTTTAAGAGTTCCTGTTATTTGTTTTTCAACTAAATGCAAATGTAAGAAAGTTTTATTTTTTCTTAAATTGAATCTCTTAGTTATAATTTATTTAAATATAATTATAAGTTGATTTACATATAAAAGTAGCAAATTGTTTAATCATAAAAACTATGTGGTAAAAACCAAAAACAAACACAATTCAGCGAGCATGCTTCACGAACCACATGCAGTATAAAATAATAAAATAAAAAAGTGTTTACTCACAGTTTCCTTAACACTTGTTCTTCTTATCTTAATCTTTAATTTGGTGCTTGTATCCACTATTTGACTCCGATATGTGGGTGCGCACCCATACTTCTTGGATTTCTTTTTGCTACGGGAACTACAAATGTCCAACATAGACCGAGGCTTTCCACTACACGGTATCACTATGTGAGTCCTTTGTGCCTTGTGGGAGTTCTTTGATTTACTCTTTTTTGAAGATAATTGACTAAGTTCATGGCTGTAAGGCTTGCCACTCTGTCGTGGTGCTTTAATAAACGGTAACTTTACACTGCGCACACGATGGAGCACTTCGTCATCTGAACTTTCACTTTCCTCTGCCTCGGCTTCCTCCATCTCTTCCTCCTCTTCTTGACACTCACTACTACTCACTAAGTTCAAGTTTTTCCCACCTTTCACTTGCGGCGGCACTACACTGTTCACGGGGGGGCTTCGGGTGCGGTACTCACGGAGGGATCGTTTTTTCTTCTTCCTATCGGGTGGAAGGCATCCGTTGGCCGTGGCGCGCTCATCCCGCCGCGAGTGCTGCTTGCGTTTCTTGTGGCGAGACCGCTTCAGCGACGGCAGTGCCCCGTTGGCCCCTTTCAGCTTTTGTTTGGCGATTTCGTCGATGCTCTGCTCGAAATCTGTTTCGAGTTTGACGCAGGAGATGTCCTCGATGTCCTCCGGGACGGTGTCAGAGTCGGAGGCGACCGAAGCAATCTTGGGCAGGCGAACCTCGGGGAAGAGATCCTTGCGGACCTTAAGTCTCATCGCAGGCTCCGCAGCCTCGTAGCCACCGTTCGCGGGACTCGAACGGCCCGACATACCGCCCGCCTCCCGCCGCCCTCACGAACCACTTCTACAAACCGCTCCGCTCACCGTCACCTGTCCGCCGCGAGGTAAACAATCGGTTTGACACATCACATTTTCACTTTTGATGCTGAGGGATTCACAGACCGTCTTACGATACTACGATTACGTTTGATTGTCGATGGTTAATGTACTAATCATTATTACATTTGTCGATTCGCACTCCTAGTGACGATCCAAAGCATCTTTTTTTCTTTACGTATTCGCATTTTAGGTCATCCATGTTCATGTAACGTTGTGATTGCGAAAAACAAAGTACAGATCATTTTCGCGGACACTTGCACTTGTATCTTTAGCAAAGACAGATTGAACGCACTACCTTTTCCTGTATGTACTGTTTCTTAATTATTTTTGTCGACTTAGAGTTGATGAAAACTGTTGACCTTGTTAAAAGCTTATTAGGTTTCAAATTTTAGTCAACAGATGCAGACATTGTCACAAAGGTTGTTCTTGGGTTGTTCATCGTTTAAGCGTATTATCTTTGACGCGACGTCTTTAGACAACAGCAGATTATAATTTTGACTCGAAAAAAAAAAGATAAAATCAACTACAGTGAAAGTTTTATTGTTGGTCTAAGATTTTTATGATAAAAATTATCAAATTTTTATATCTTTAAAAATAATGTAATATAAATAAGATAACAATCACGTCTTTACAAGTATAACAATAGTGTCAATGAAAAATGTCAAATCAACATAAACGACACAAATGGTAACCCCAATATTTAGACCAATCGAATGATTCTATGTATAATCGTATAGCGTCGTGGATTGGTTGAATTTAATGTATGAAAGAATTTCACCAATCACAAAGAGCATAAATAATATACAATGAGTGAACTGCGAATGTTTTCTTTTGCAGCACTATGTTCTTAAACTTTATCCACTCTACCTAGAGATGGCAGCACATGTATGCATAATTTACAGAATACAGAAATCCAATAGTCAGGAGAAAATAGGAACAAGAGTATATTTTTGTTGTTTCTCTTTCCCCCTTCCCGTAGAAGCAAAGATTATTTATACGTTTTGCTTTATGTAAATCTTGGCGGACCCGCTTAGAAGAATGTCCTTCTGGCTGAGCTTTAGCAATATGTTAATATCATTACGAAGTTCCATTGATTGAATAGAATAAATTTGAAATGTGTGCTATGACGTGTATATGTTGTATGTATTGTGTGTGATAATGATAACCTACACGGTCTTTCTGTAGCTAGTACATAAACGGGTGAGTCATATTTAAATTTATTTGCTGTATCGATGATCTCATATTATTGTAAGTAGGTACTGTATGAAGTGTTAAACTCCAATGCCATGATTAGTACGATAGCAAGTTTGTCAACACTTTGTGCGTAGTTATTGAAAATATTTTAGTTATTTGAGCGTTATAAATTATTTCCAGCCTACCCTCACATATACTTTACTTAAATTTACCCAGTTCTATCTCAACCCAACCCATTTTCTGTAAAAATATTTTAGAAATAATTTTGTTTATCCAGTAACGTCGAGGAAATTCTGGTTCTTATTTGCGTATTTTCAATAATACGTAAAAATAATTTATTTTATTTTTTAATTATGAACAAATGTTATATTATTATTATATTAAACCAATACTCGAAAAGCTTAAGTACGTATCTGATAGGTATATCCCAATTGCAAAAGGTATCATTATAGAAACTTGAAACCATTTCTCTTTATTTTACTAATTATGTGTTACTGAGTATTATTGCTACTGTAAAACAGTGTCATCAGTCACCATTCATCATTCACTTAGGAATAGTATGCATATATTTTTTATATGTTACTTCCAGTAGAAGTATTTCATATTGAGCATTATGGAATACAAATTAAAACTAAATGTCAATGTTTTTAGATCTTATTTAATACAAATGTAGCATATAATCTAGGTTTGAGTTCTATTGTTAAAAAGGTACTTATGTAGCCTAAGGGTGCTTAAGTATATTTAAATGATTTAGATAAATACTGATTTTATAGATTGGATATTTGTTCAGGTTCTTTTTCCGCAATGAATATGTAAATTTTTGAATTGAACGATTGTTTATTTGTTTATTATAACAAGGGTGTGAATGTTGCCTGGTGTGTAGTGGACACTACAGCCAGTGGGCCTTTAAGATCGGTGTAATACTCAAACCAACTGGTTAAGATTCATTTAAATGAACTGTTTTACTTAACTTTACATTTGCCAGTGCCAATGCCCTATAGATAGATACCCATGTTATTAACTCCTAAAAAAGCTAAAAAATGCTTGATGTTACTGCTAAGTTGTTAACTAGAATTAACACTTTTTCGTGAGTATAGTTTACACTTTGTTACATCTGTAATTTGGCATTCAAAAGATTTAAAACTTATATAATGTTTTTATATATAATACCATTATAAAGTCTTTATATGAGCGCTTGGAACTGTCTGTATGTTCATATATGTTAACCAATATATTTACCGACCAGATTTAATGGTGTACTCACTGTTATGTTGTGTTATTCTTGGAGGTATGTTTTACATAACATTATTTTATGTAATAATTTATATACAACCAATTGTGTAAACGCTCAAAAATATTGTAGGTGACATTTATGAAGTCTGTGGGTGTACACTTCAGTTTACATACACATTGTTTTTGTTTTCAAAGGGTATATGGTTTCATTTTAATTTACACAGATATGCCATGATACCTGATGACAGAAATTGTTGAGGCAACATCTTGTTGAAATGTGTCGTATATTGTTATAATTATGACATATTCCATGAAACTATATTTAAAAATATTATCAACAGAATCAAATGAAACGTGACTTAATATAAATTGGGTTTGTTGTATCTTCAGAAGTGAAACGATTTGCTTTATCACCTCATTTAAACTGTTATGCTAATTAGACAACTTCATAGAAGGCGAAAGTAATAAAAAACATTACATAAATCCATCTGTTTTCTTTCTGGGATTGGAATTATTTATGTATTGAATATTTGCTCTGAGTACAAGACAAGGTTTAGACTCAAACTTTTTCCGCCTATATTAAATTAATAGTAGGTATATTTTTACTCTATGGGATAACTTGGGGATAGCTATCTGCGAAGTAGGGCTCGATCTAGTTGGGGGCATGCCAATCAATTGCTCACAGCGGCTAAAATAAGGGTGGACAATACTGCCTAAAAATATTGATAAGTAAGTCACTTATTGCTGACGAAAACCCAGCAAATTCAGCATTTTCGTAAAGGAGGATTTTTTGCAAGTTTATTGGAAGGATTATTAATTTTTTTTTTTTATGAACTATTCTGTAAAAGGGCAGCGTTCAACTTCAGGCCTGGGCGGCACTATCCACCACGCTAGGGTACTGTACCTTTAGTATGAGTTTTTGATGTTTAGCGACTCAATTTCCGTAATGAGTTAGCCCATATTTCTCCTAGCAAAATCTTAGTTACGATACGTTTCGCAGAGGGGCGCTGCTAGGAAAATGTATGGGCCAACTTGTTAACGAAGATCGAGTCGCTAAACGTCAAAAACTCATACTAAGGGTACAGTACCCTAGCGTGGTGGATAGAGCCCGTCGTGGATAGTGAAAACACGTAAAACATATAAGGTGTACGTAAGAAGTACCTACACGGCAAATACCATAGACATATGATACTTCGCTTTAAAAACTATCTTTAGCTAAATTTAGGCTAGGCATGAGATATATAGATCACTTATTTTATCCTTTAATCATGTAACTATTCATCAATTTATTTTATCCTTACTCTTGCTAGCTTATTTATCTTTATAGTATAGGCCAGACTTGTCGGCGACGAAAACTAATTTTCATGAAACCGAGTATAACAGTAGATCGCGGGGTCGATAAGTGCGGATAATTGCGTTCGTCGATCTTCGGCGTCCTTTGCTTTAAGGTCAGTCGGCCTGAAAGTTGTGACAAAATACGCGATTCGTTATGAGTTATATTTTCGTTTTGCGATTCGTTATGAGTTATGTCTCCACGAAATAGTAATTGTTTGGTCGTGTTCATTTATAGGTTCGTGTCTTGGTACAAAAGTATTTCATAATAAGTTTATGTCGTGGTATTTAAGGGACAATAAAATAGGATATATGTATGTAAGCTCTACTGATGATTTATCATATTATGTAACTATGTTATGGCTGTTATTGAATCAAAGAATGTCGTAGAATTTTATCTATCTTATTTTGTGTAAGAACAATTCCTGGCAAAAATTCTGACTCCGCAAACAGATAAGAACAAAAAAATCCCTATTAAAAATATTTTACATTTGTTACAGATATCGAATCAAATCTCACGATAGGACCGACTAATCACGGACAATCGTCTCGCGCAATAGGTACATTACCGTGAACTGGCACCCGACACGGGTATCGTATATCAACCGCAGTTGTGCTATCGGGTGTCGGTCGCCGGTGGTAGGTTGGGGGTAGTGTGATGTAGGTGCGTGGTAGTGTAAGTGTCGTGCACGGTGTAGTGGTGGTGGTGAGATCACGGGCGAGGTGGCGAGGTGGCGCGGCGCGAGTGATGCCCGTCGCGGTGATGCAGAGGCATGGTGGACGCGGCTGCGGAGCGCCGGGCCGACGCCGCCGCCCCTTTCGACACTGCTTCCAGCCTGACCAAGTGAGTTCGTTTACCTTTACATATGTTATGTAAAACACTTCGATATTTTTAGTATTATGTATTAAGTATGTAGTCGTTTTGTCATCGGTGTATGGATCGATTATTGTTTTATTTTAACATCTAATAGATAATTGAATACTGATTATAATTAGTAATAATTCTATTTTCACAAAATATTATTGGCTCTTTAATTTTTAATTTAGTATAAAACAAACTTGCTATATTGCATGACGTTGAGATTAAATAAAAAGTGTAGCGTTCTATATTTAATCACTTAAAATTTAAAGGAGCATTCAAAATACTTGCATACAATAATATGAAACAAATTGATGCCTCTTCTTTATTTTGAATCCATTAATTTCAGGGAATTCACAAAAATATATTAATTAATTATTGTACAAAAATAAATGTCACTTTAATTCAGTTACTTTTATATCGATTTGCTTCAAATTTGGAAGACAATCGTTCCCGATAAGTTTCGCGATATTTGGTTGGTGGTAATGCACTACGATGAGAAATCGTGGTGAATGCAACGAGCAAAAGGTCTAAAGTGTAGTATCCACATACGATCTAGTACCTACATATATCCAAAAACGTCTTCAACTAGACGTGAACTTGAGTGTTCGATCTATAAAAGATAATTATGTAATCCTTCAGGAGCTGCATGATTACTCACTGCCATGTATTGTGTCGATTAGTAACAGATGGAAATTGGTAATTCGATTTTATTTCCACTTTGCTCATGCTGTCAATATAATGGAAATCGCTCGAAAACAGTAGGTAAGTATATAAAATCGATCGTTAATGCCAGTAGTTACGTAGGCTATTAAAATATCTTGGCCACTAAGGAGTAGTAAATTGATATTTATTGCGCATTAGTTCACATGTCGAATCATCATTATTGACCGTTGGCATCTGGTGCTGACCCCGACCAGCGATCAATCTATTGGGCCCTTCCTCATTGGGAACTCTATCAATAACAAGTTCTTCCTCTCATTTACCACTTGGGCTCTCATTCCGTTTACGTTTGATGTACTTTGTAACTGACGTCTTGTAATTATTGCTTTGAGGTAAGAAGCCGCCTGTCGTTAGTCGTAGTTGTCGTTAGTGTTTCTAGCCGATAATTAAACTTCTCACATGCATTTGCTCCTTCGACGCTTGTGTAAGCTTCTATACGTTTACGTATAGAAGGAACAAATATGTAAAATTATTTTATTGATAAGATTTGTAGTTTGTGTCTTGTTAGTTGTATGCTTACTCACAGTTGACACTAAATTATGCGCAGCGTAATCTACGTAGGAACATAGAAGCAAATCTCGACGCTAAATTAGTTTATAATCGGTTAGCGTGCGCTATGCGTAGATGTGATCAAGTGGCTGTTGTTTGGACGGCTTCTTTATTTGGCTTCGTTGACTGCATCATCATAACTCGCATCGCAAATTGTTTCATTAGGTGTAAGTCGAGCCGGGCACGCAATACGAGTCGGTTAATGAGAGTACCGATACGTCTCGTCACGGCTGCCTGTTATCAGGGCCGTGGGCGGAGTGGCGGTGTGCCGTACGTACGCTAACAGTTTGTGCATGTGAGCGTCAATAGTAGCGCTTCCAGGAAACACGGACGGATTTCTCGGAACCGATTGAATGTCGCGCGCGTTTTCAGCAATGAATGATCGCGCAAGACGCTTTCGTAAACGCTGACTGTCCTAAACACAGAAACATAGCGATAGTTCGCCGCGGCGCCGCTATCTTATCACTACACTCGTCCTCGTTACTGGCTGTCGAGCACATTGCAAAATGTACACGCTTGTGCAACTGGCCGCAAACATCTAAATTGTTGGTGCACGTGTTGATCCCAGTGTAAATATTTAATTGAATTTAGGCGTCTAAGTCATGTATATTGCATTTTATGGACTTGACCATGATAGGTGTCAAAAATATAAGAAATATGTCATATTAACCAAATTGTCTTTGATATTCTGAATGACTATATATTATGAACTTTGTGAGTATAATATAAGTAGGTAATCAGTATTTTGTAACAATGTAGAAATTGCCTACGAACATGCAGTCCACCTCATGGTAAGTGGCCATTGCCGCCCATGGGCACCTGTAATCAAAATCAGATATGATTAAAGTCCTATCTCAGGTCGGCTACAGACCCCTGCTAACTAAGCTTTTTTTTACATCGGGCTGACTAGTGCATCGTAGTACAGCGAATGGATCATTACGACTAAAATCGTCTCGCTAAGTTTATGTAATTTCGCTTGTGATCTTGCATGCCACGGAAATACTGGAGTAAAAGCTCAATTCTGATATTCCTGCTCGATCCACCTGTGAACAATGAAGAACACAGGCCTGTGCAACATTTCATAGAGCCCTTAGGCCCAAGTTGGAACGGATAAGTATGTTTCCCTTGTTATCCCTCTTAAACCAAAACTCAGCAACGCTTTACACTGTTGTTATAGCAGAAATAAAGGTGACGGTGGTGAGGCTCCGAAGTCGAGACCACAAGGTTCTACCACCTTCAGAATTACGTAAAATGTGCGAATATCTTGAACATTAAGAATAGATAAACTATTATTATTACAAAATTCGTATCAGAAGTTGAAAATGAGTCGTTCGTTTCCTTATCAGGCTTAACATCCGTTATACAACGAAATTATCATAAATTGCGATTCTGCTATAAGTCTGCATTTTTCTGTATAGAGATAAATATTTCATAGAACCGATTATTCATAGTGAATTTAAAATTAAAAATAATTAACATACTTATAGGATATTAATCCAGAAACCGGAATAATGGCATAAGTGAAGGATCCAAATTGAATAGATTTAAATTTTATCCGTCAACTACAGTTTATATCATTATTCATTTCTCATTATCGCTGTAAAATCCTACTTTCTAACTGTTTATTTTAATGTGGCATGCTATCTTTGATGAGACTCCCGGTTATAGTTTTTTATCGCACTTAAACCCTCTTTATAGCCTGCTTCAGCGTTACAAAGAGGACACATGTCCTCTTAGCGCGGTACCCATCTTGGGCTCTGCCCGGGTGAGCCCACACCGTCGAATGTTTATGACGCTACACGGTCACATATGAGTCGTAGTCCTTTCTGGAGTCGCTGCCTGAATAGTTAGAACTCGATCCAATGTTAACGTTAGCAACCCCGAAAAATCCCCTTTTAGTCGCCTCCTACGACTGGGAACAATCTTTCAAAAGGGCTACTTACCTACCTAGTTATATGTGATTTTTAGCGTATAAGATCCTCTCGATGTCCTTTTTCGTTGTAAAATTTACCATCTGCCAAAATAATATCCAGTATCGTAGACTTTCATTTCACAGTCCCCAATTGTTTCGCTTACGCAGACACCTCAATTAGATATAGATTACTTCATAATCACATAAACGGGAATTAATTAAGGATACCTTATCATATCCTGAGAGCAATCTCACAATAGCAAAGCGATACTTTTTTTGACAGGATTGGCGTAACAAACGACCATGTAGTTCTAATGATGATAAGTGACAACTGCTGCCCGTGTATCTGTAACCAACTCTATGTAAAACAGGGTTTTAGCTAATGCTTATCACAAATGCGTTGCCACGTCTGAGGATTTTAATGGTCACCTCATTTGTAAGTCAGTCGGCATCCACATCCACACCTTTCCACTGAAACGCAAGAAATGCTCCTAAAAATAAGTGTCGCGTTGGTACCTTACGGGTAGGACCATATCGTTCAAAGATGACCTTTGAATTGACATTTCTGTTAAGATAAACATATTTAAAAAAAGGTAAATATATAAATCCCCCCGTTAGGATGCAAATCTTCAAAGCACTTAACGCCCGTTATTAATAATAATCAATCTTTCCGATGTTTTCTACAATGTCATTTAGGTGTAAATTTTAGACAGGTTTTGATCCCTCTGACATCATCCAAAGATACAAATGATTGTGGGCACAACTAATTTCCGGACATGATTAGAATTAAATGATAATTTTATTATATAACTACCATTTATATGTTTCAGAACAAAACCGCATCCTATAGTCATTTTTGCATAATAATAAAGTATAAATCAACGTAACAAAGGCAATATCTAAGAATATAGAAATAAATGGCTTCCTTTCTGGAGATTTAAATGCGAACTGCGCTGGTATACAAAGTGACTCCGTCATTGTATACGTGCATCGTAAAACACCTGGTGGAACACACTGCCAGTGTCAGACGTCAAGGACAAACGAATCATTTCTAAGATTAAATTATTCTTTCGGCGAGTGTAGAGATTTTTTTTTATATGATGGAGTAGCAAACGAGCATGCAGTCCACCTGATGGTAAGAGGCAACTGCCGCCCATGGACATTTGTGATCCACCCCAGATAAGACCAGAATC
>DWRA01001382.1:0-17277 GCA_018250295.1 Spathilepia clonius
AACGTGCTATCTATCTATCTATCTATCTATCTATCAATCTATCTTCTTCAAATAGTTATGTCGCGAACATGTAACGCGAAGGTCACGGGCAGTGTTTGTGGTTGTGGTTGCGAGTGTAACAATACAAAACAAAGTATAAAATATCAGGATACAGAAAAAAACTTAACATATTGTCTATGGTCCGCGTGGATGGCTCCTATTGTGACTGCAGTACCTTTATAGTTTTTTTATGTCTCAGCGACTCGATCAACGTTCAGGAGTTGGCCCACACTTCTAGCAACGCATACTGCGAATTCTTTCGTTCCGATATGATATTTTGATGGATGGAGAAGTATGAAACGTAAAAAACTCATACTAAAGGTACAGGCCAAGAACTAAGTTATTTGCGACGAAAAATATCTAAAATGTATGTCATCAAAATAGTGGGTTTTCTTAAAAACTACACTATTTTTATTATATAGAAGTGACAAAAGCGCATGCAGTCCACATGATAATATTTGCATACTGTCTCCTATGGAATGTAACCAATTCCAAATAAGTTTCCTACCTTAGAATACAAATGCATTGCTACCCCAGAGGGCTAAGTTGGAATGCCTCGGATACGTAAGTCTCCCTTGCAATACCCTTCAAACCAGAAGACACCAGCGCTTAACACTGTTAAGCAAAAATAAATGTGTGGGAAAAAGGTTTCCTACACATTTATTTTTACTTAAATAAATTTTCTCGACTTTTTGTGGCCCTACATCAGGCTGTGTCCTTACACAGCCTGATGTAGGGCCACAAAAAGTCGAGAAAATTTGAAATATCTCCATTTCTGGTGCTAACAAAGACCAATTTACATAACAGTAAATCTTTCCGCGTTATTTAATTTGTATCTTATAACGTATATGCAAATCATAAGTCAATAAACTTGGTACCAAGCGATCTCTAAACGACACGAAAAGAAAGGTTCTCTTGAAGATGGTAGAACCCTTTGTGGTTCTACTCCAACGGCTCCACCGATCACCTATTTCTGCCTGACTATAATAACACTTATATATATATGATCGAATAGCAAACGAGCATGCAGTCCACCTGATGGTAAGTGGCGACTGCCACCCATGGACATTTGTGATCCACCCCAGATAAGACCAGAATCCCAACTGAAGTCGACCACAGATGCGTTGCTACCCCTGAGGACTAAGTTGGAATGCCTCGTTAAGTTTATCACCCTTACCACACCCTTTAAAACAGAAGACAGCAGCATTTAACACTGATGTTATTAGGAAAGAACAGGTGTGCTGATGATGCCTCCAGAGACAAACCACAAATAATTCTACCACCTTTGACACAGTACCACCATAAACACCTATTTTTGCTTACTATGTTCTAGTTTGAAGAGTTTCACCCCAGATAAAAAAAAATAGAGATAGGTCCCTTCGGTACATCACTCCCACTCAGCCTAAATATAACCAAACTTTACACGACGCGTTTCAGGTTATAATCCTAACCAAATACAGAGTAACGCTACCTGAGCGCTCCCTCGGGATCTCCATAATGCATATGAGACGCTGTATCGTGTTGCGCTCGATCGTTCCGGGAAGTTTTACATGCAAACCTTTGAATATACAAAATATAGGAAGACGCAAAAATCCGTATCTACAAGTAGCACAACAAAATAGTGATTCTGTCTGTTTGTTGGCTTATTTTTTAATATTAAAACCGCAACGAAACAGAGTTTGGTGCTTTTTATATCATTTAAAGTTTTTTTAACCTTTACATATGTGTATAATGTAACTATAATGGATTAGATTTAGTATAAACTTTCCCTCTTAATCTATAAAAAATCCTGTTTTCTTTAGGTTGTCTAATCTCGAAAAGTAGTATATAGATTTTGATTCTAATGTTTTATACTTTAACGTGAAATTCTAAGCGTTTCACGAGGTTTAAATAAAACCAATTACATGAAACAAATACGTATCTCTTTTTTCATTGTTATTTACTTGCCTAATCATTACCATCTGCCATACCGAAGCGTAACCATTTAGCTTCTATAACATAAACAACGAGAGAGAGATAGCGGTTTCTGCCTCAAAATCACACAAAATTGTGGAAACAATTTGCAACAAAAACAAACCAGTTATGCGTATACTTAATTAAAACGCAAATTGGTCACCGCAACCCTTGTAGGTGGAGTTTAGAGACGGGATGACACAATTTAGGAAGTTATCGATAAATAACTGTAACCTAAACTACTACACTTAATTATTTTTCAGAGGAACCGGATGATAATTTCATAAATCAATTATACCACCGCTATTTGACACTATTTTTAACGTTTTTGAGTTATAAAAAATACGTTCTCTCTTTTTTATTATTATTATTTTTTTTGTATGTTTCTATTACAGGTCCTGTACTATAGGTACGTACATAAGTTAGCCACGTGGATTTCTCTAAATGCGTTCTGCGGTAGATACTCTCACCTTTAAAGCAAGCGGTGCTCAAGATTTATAAGAGTAGGTTTTACGATTCCCTACACCCCCAACACTAGCCAATTCCCAGCTTTGCATAATAACGTGGAATATTTGCATAAAATCAGTCGGCGGGATTCGTTGCTAACCTATTTTGACTTGCAAAAAATCGCCCCCGGTTCGAACCCCCGACAATTAGTTTCGATTGGCTATTAATTTGGGCACTGTTACCACTGGCTAATTGGAGCAGTACTTGAGTTGAAAATTTTGTTTGGCATTTTTTGCTTGTAAATTGGCAATGTCATTTGCTATGCAAGCTATATTGAATGCAGATTAGCAGAATAAAATTAATAGTTTTTTTGCACATTCGTGTTTTTTATTTTTATTTTATGTTAAAATCTACAGCAACGCTTAACACTGCTGTTATAAGGCAGAAGTAAGTGCAGCGGCAATGCCTCCGAAATAGAAAGATAATGGATTCGACCACCTTCCGCCTTGGTTCTAAGTGGCCACCGCCGTCCACAAACATCTGTCATCATCTTCAAATGGCATTAAACTACTACTAGTTTGGACATAAATCCGTTATGATAATTAATATACTAATGGAAACGTCAGTACCAACATGTCGTATTCTTTAAATAAAATATATATTAAATCTAGCCATTATACTAATACCAATACTTTTTGGGCTATTGCTAATAATATTTTTCCACATATTTACAAAGCTAAACTTTTAGACCAACAGTCTCAAACACAGCTTCCCTAACCTATATTTTCAGGTGGTTACTTCCTAAATCTTAACGTAGATTGACGTCTTTAAATTTACGAAATAATACACTGTCGATATCTTAAAAATACTTTAAGCAATCCGTCATCATCATCGTTTCAAACCTGGACTGGTTTGACCGCCAGCGATTAACTAAAAACGGTTCATACTCTATAAATAAACGGTAAATATTAAACAATATTCTATAACAAAAATAAATGAATGAAAAGGTTATTTTTTTCTAATTTTTCATTTCATTTTTTCATTCATTTTTTTCCAATTTTTAGTGCAACATTTAAATTTTACTTGACTTACTTGCGAACAATCCTCCGAGTAATTCGCCGAATGAACACGAGTGCAGATGCATTGTTGTTTTATTTGCACTAAAAAACCTGCACCCCTTGGAAAAAGGACGAGCATAATTACGAGCACCGAATTTATACAAATAGGTATTTCTCTACTTGTACTCGCATCTATTTGTCTGTTCTTGGCGAGTATCTAAACGCTGCATAAACACCCTTGCCAGTCTTCCATGTACCATACTTTTCCACACAAATTGTTTTTCATGCCGAGATTTACCGAATAATAAGAGATCGCTTGACAACTACTTATTCCTATAAAGGAGGTTACCATAATATTACAAATAAAACTATCCACAGCAAAATGTAATCCTGGAACAAGCTATCAAAACATCAATCGCACATCGTGAAGCGCTCACAATGTGACCGTTCGGATAACCATCGCCCCACCCTATAATCTCGGCTTCCCAAATCGCTCCAGTACATGTTATTATTTGTAAACGGTGTACATTAAACGTAATTAACGTGGGGCCAAATAACATGTCGTAGATGCCTAATCGCCGGTTGGGCCTCTAATTTGGAGCTAGGAATCGACCGGCGATTACTATAACTCGATTCTCGTTAACTGCCGCAGGTTCTATGGGCTGTGGTCAGGTTATACTTAGCTTGTTTGGAGAAATATTTGATAGGTCTTTTAAAGCATTATTACTTTATAATAAAATGATTTCCATGTAAATATAACGTATTGTCCAATTGAATAAAATTCGACTTTGATGGCATCGTTTCTATTAAAAGTGTCATATGTCACTAATATTATTTACTAGGACTAACTTTAGATACTCGTATATTTCAATACACATATGTGACTGACGACACTTAGCTCCCTTACGGAGAGAATTTCCAAAAGATGGTTAGTATTCCTCATTAAGTTTTCATCTGTTATTTTGCACTCTTATGGGTGGTGCCAAAAAACCCTTCGTCGTTCTTATCTAATTTATATAAATAACTTCTGTACAAAATTTCGTCATACTAACGTAACTATTTTAAGATATACTTTGACTACCAGTCAATCAATTGAAATTACTTTGGGTAGTCATAGAAAACTTATACCAATGAAAATCCATTAAAAGTATTATTCCGAATGCAGTTGCGTGCATTCAATCATCCATCAACTAAATATCTGTAATTGGAAACGCAGTTTTTTCTCGAAATCGAAATAACTGTAATTGGAAACTCATAGAAAACGTCTTATCGACCGCAACCGCCCCTAAACAACCACATCCGATTGTTATTAAGCATTAAAAGCTTTAAATTTAAAGCCATTTACAACCCTATGTCTATATAAATAAAGGTCACGGACTGCAATGAAATGAAACCTGTATAGTTAATACTACAACAATAGCAAAGTACAATGGTAGCGACAGATGGAGAAAAAGTACAAAATTTGTACTCAAAATAAAAAGTAAAGAAGGTTTTGAACTATAAGAGAAGCGATAGACAAGCGAGCGTTGTTAAACAACTCTATGTCGCTATAAATAGTTGTAGCTAAAAACTGTTTGAATAAAGCATGTCTATGTCGTTATAAATAGTTGTAAATATTTTTTTTTCCTAGCTAACAATCATTTAGGCAATTTTATTTCGCTATAAATAATTGTAAAACAAAAAGAACGTTTTTTGAAAAGCTTACCGTTTAAGTCCCTCTGCGTTGCTACAAATAATTTTAGTTAAAAAGCTGTTTAACCAATAGCTAACTATTTAAGCTTTTTTATGATGGAGTAGCAAACGAGCATGCAGCCCACCTGATGGTAAGTGGCAACTGCCGCCCATAGACATTAATGATCCACCCCAGATAAGACTAGAATCCCAACTGAAGTCGACCACAGATGCGTTGCTATCCCTGAGGACTACGTTGGAATGCCTCGGATAAGTAAGTCTCCCTTACCACACCCTTCAAACCAGAACACAGGAGCGCTTAACACTGCTGTTATTAGGCAGAAATAAGTGTGACGGTGGTGCCACCGGAGTCCAAGTACAAGGTTCTACCACCTCCGAAAAGGTTCTAGCACCTCTATATATAATAATAATCTAAAAACTGTTTTAGGAATAGCTAGGTAACATGTTTGACAAAAAGTTAATTTGATCAATTTAATTATTAGTTAGTTAATTAAAGTTTATGTTGATACAAAATACATGTGTCAACGCGTTTCTCTCTAGTTCTTGGAGGAGATCTCATTTACTTACTATTACAACCACGCTAAAGTGCCATCATTTCATTACAACTAATATCATGTTGTGTAATTCATTATGTGACAACTGTTTATTTTACGACATCTGTCAAAATAATTTGGATAGTAAAAAAAACGTCAATATAAAACCATATCCAAATTGTTAAAATCATGTTTAAGAAATCAATTATATAGCAACATTATTATAACCTCTTCCTACGTAGAAGGAAGTCTGTTAATAAATCTTGTACATAGGGCTTGTAGTGAAAAACTAACATAATATGGCTAACTTCACACAGGACAACAAGCTTTACAAATAGCGCCCAAACCATCCGATTAGCCAGTCGAGTGCCACACTGAACAACAAAGAACTCACAAATACTCGTAAGTACCCTATTCTGCAATCACCCTCGCGTTACGCACAGTATTATGTCATTCGACTCTTTACTCTGTCAAAATGACACAATTCTAACTCTACACCCCTAGTTGTAACTATCGTGACCATATTTTCTTACCAAAATGGGACACTCACGGAATTTTACAGGAAAAATATGACAGAAGTGTAAACTTGGAAGTAGACAATAACAGTATTTTTAACTTTTTTTGCGTAAATTTTAACGAAGTTTTCATTTCAAAAATCTTTTCGTATTTCACTAGTCTTTTTAATAAAGAAAGATATCTAATATACTAAATAATTATTACAATATCTGGACTGTATTATAGGTATTTGCTTACAAAGCAAACAAATTTCAGAATATCAATCCTAGTTTTGAAGTAAAACATGAAGCTGATGAACTGTCCCTCCCAAAGTGAGGTGTATGGTCAAACTAGCTATACTTTTGTTACTTCTTGAATGAATTTGACAATTGTGTCAATGTAATAAGGTTTAAACTGGTTTATAAACGTTTTAAAAACGCCGACAGTCGTGGTCATTTGATTCTTGATGGGGTGGTGTCCAAAATGCAATTGTTCCTCTAAATCCTTGCGTCTTTTTGGATTTACAAGATCAAACAGTCCGACCAAGTCTAATCTCAACAAATTAATCTTTTGTGAATTTGGATTTCATTTTTGAGGATTTGAAATCGGCATAGGTACATTATGTAAACTATTGTACCTATTCCGAATACGAAAACCGATAAAATTAATAAATATTCGATTACCGATTCTGAAAATTTAAAAGTCCTGTAAATCAGTTATCGTATTTTGGGTTACGGGATAGTTAATTTATATACTTGTAAGATTATTGCGATTAATAATTTTCCATTTAATCATTGTATGGCCTGGGTACTTAAAAAATCGATAATCATATGTAGGTATTTAGTTGCGAATCCTGTTTATGTTACAAACATTATGTGAGACAAAAGAATATTTCATCATAGTGCTGTATTTAAATCACATATGTAGATACATTATATATAGAAACTGCTTGATTTTCACACTCTTAAAATGTAATATAATTTTATATATTCGCATTAAGGCAGCGTTAATCAGAAATTATACACATTATTAGGGTATTTATTACGTTTTCGGTAATAAAACTAACGGTGCGCAATAAAAAAGGAAACATAGTCATTATTAACTTCGCGTTTCGGAGTAACTATGTTATAATAATTACTGCACTAAATCACACTAAAACGAGAAAACATGACCTTTACCTTAAAACGTAGAGTTATGGGCAATTACTTTGCTTTATGAGGGTGATTTGTACTTTTCTGCTGATTGTACAAAGCCATTGGACATGCGACGCTCGGCCGCAGTAAATTATACGTGTTGGTTAAAAATTCATTAAACATGCAAAGAATAATAAATCTAATAAGCTATTTATAACCAACGTTGACAACCCTACAATGGCTATACAAATTATAACAGTTTATGAAATATACAAACAAATTGCTAATACAATTTGTTATCAAATAAACTGCCAGTATATAACGTTCCTTAGTAGATAATCTCAAAATTTTGTATAAGATTCACAATAGCTTAGCTCGGAGAGCTTGTTGTAGTATATTCCAGAACCCCTACAGTTTTACGGGTGACTCTGTGCCTTATATTTATTTTGTATAAAAAGATTTGTGTAAAAATCTAAATATTTGCTTTGTACGCAAAAAATCTAACCTTGGTGTATCATAAAGAATGTAAAATTATTGTTTGCATGTGAAACATTGAGAATAATGTCTGTATTAGTATCCCTAACAGACTAATTTATTTTGTATAAACGATCTCCTAAATATTTTTTTATATAGATAACATACATGCCTCTTTTTTGGAATTCTATCTACATTATTTACAATTTTGCAAAACGGTCTGACAGGTATGTTTTATGGTGTATATACCTCACTCCGCCACATCTAAGCAAATATTATTTTTTTCACTGTCAAGACTTCCGTTCGACTGATGTTTACGAATTGCGTTTCAATTTTAATATATTCTTAAGACATAGTAATAAGCGCTAAAAACATTTTAAACATTTCATTATATTATTTAATGATTAATAAGTAGCCGTAACGCGACTTGATCGTGAGTGACAACCCTATACTAATCGTCAAAAGGCAGCCATTCACGCGCGTAATTAGCTCTCGTCGTGCGACAATACGATTTCATTGACAATAGAGCTCTGAGAATAGACCCCCTAATCCGCTTTTTATGGACTTTGAACATCGACTACTTTACTATTTGGATTAGCTGAGATTTTTTTCATAAATTCTTTTATTTACATTTGTGTACCGTCTGCCATACCGAATATTTAAATTTAATATTTTTATGGTTACTCGCTTTATTTATTATTTGTAGAAACCAAATTTTATCAAAAAAATAAATAGCATTTCATAAAAAAATAAGATAGTAGAAAAAATTTCAGCACTGATACCCTTTTTTAAGGGAAAAACCCTTAAAAAGGTTCTTAATTATCACTTGCTGTAACGGTGAAGGACAACCATCGTGAGCAGACCTAGACTCTTACTAGTTTAAAAAAGTTCTCAAAGGACTGTGATGTGCACCAATTTATTCGCACTTAGCCAGCTTGGTGGACTATGACCTAAACTTCTCTAACACAGTGAGTAGATCCGTACAATGGAACAATAATGGGTTGATGATGTCTACAAAAAATATGAATCTCCTTTGACATAGGTACTCTTTCATATTTTTATTTCATCGAAGTTCATGAAGCTTATAACGCGATTCTAATTGCACAATCACGCCCTCAGAATCCAATCCCGCTTCACAAAACAGGACATCAACGCTGAACTGTCGAAACATAACACCACGGACTACAAAACCATAGACTAAATCACTGTGACATTTCCCGCTCACACAATGACAATGGACGTCAGCAAGTTGTCAATCTGACAGCGGAATAACAAGCTCGGTTTACAACAAACATCCGACAATGGGAGATTAACTCGACAAAAAACCGTATTCAGATTTAAGAAATTTCGAGTATACAATAGTATGACACAAGAGCCCTTCTCATTGTAGTAAATTGTGGTACAATTTTGGGCACAAAAATCTGCATACCTACTATGCAGTATTTGACAAAAAAAAAATGTACTTTAGGTAAAAAATATATTGCAGTGTGGGTAATGCATATTGGTCAATGTCGGCAAGGTTTTTTTTTATTAAATTTGAGCAAGGACGAACGTTGTACGTGAGAAAATGGTTAGTAGTCACTAGGTCCCATGGAAATCTGTAATCAACCTCTAATAAGTTTGGAGTTACAGCCACAAATGCGTAGCTATCCCTAACGACTGAGTTGGAACAATACATTAAGTTGACTACCTAATTACCTTAAGAAGTAGAACACAGCAGCCGTACACTACTGTCATAAGGCAGAAATAGTTAATACCACAATACACGACACACGAAGACATCTACTACCTGAATTCAAATTTTAAAACATTAATTACTTTACGTGCTAATAAGCACGGACGCTTATAAACCATAGAATATTTTCAATTCAAATTTATAGTAGAAAATTCATAATATCCGTAATTATCAACCAATCACCTGATTGGTAGCATTTTTAAATTGACTGATAATTGCAGGCGACGGAGTTATTAAAACAAAGTTATTCCGTTTCACAGAACGACACGTGTCCTTTCTGACTCTTTAATTATCACGTCAACGGTATCGATCCATAGCTTAGTTTATTTTACGGCGATGCCGCTGCAATAATAATAAAAATATAGTTTAATCATCGATAAATTTACTTCATATTTGCACTTTAAAAATGTCCGAAATAAATAACAACAAGGGCCGAAATTTTAATAACGCAGCGCACATGCAGCGCACACGCAGCGCGAGGCATAAATACCACACAGTCTCTGAAATGTATCTGTCGGCTAAAATGTAGTTTATCGACTATTATAAGTCGTCCTATTTAAATATTTTCCGAACCTTAAACGTACCGCAAGAGCGTGCTTATTTAGATCAATAGCTTTTTCTATACAAAATATACGTCATATAATACAAAAAAAACTAATTTTGCGGCCCCTCAATTCCTGCCGCCCGAAACAGCCCACACTGTTTGCCCCAACACGCTAGGCCTCTGGTAGACAGTACGTAACCCCGTACCGTTTTGTTTGTGTAACTTTTTTCTTACACTGTAAGAAAAAAGTTACACAAACAAACTGACACACAGATACTTCCTTATTGACACGACAATCAAATAATCAATAAGGCATAATAACAGACGAGACAATCGAGGCCGAGGTTCGTCGCAAACCACAGCCATTAATGTCATTATGTCGCTTGGAAATAACATAATGAGAACTTTAATGATGTCTCAATCGACATGTAGACAAGACCTTCGGGATGTGTCTCATAATTTATAAGCTGACGTGTAGCTTAGAACTTTACAACCAGGGGTTCCATTAACTCATTTAAAAAGCAGGACAAAGAAAACCAGATTTTATTTTTTTCAAAATTGATGTCGAGCGTGCAGTCTATACAGTAATATGTGGTCACTGCCGCCTCGGATTTGAATTTCATTCCTATGGATCATTCGTTTTACCTGAAGCCGGTCACAGATTCGTTGCAAATCCTGTCAGCCAATCGGCATTTGACATTACAATCCTATAAATGAAGCAAAAGAGTGGTGTTTAGTGTTTTTGTTAAACCGTCAACTCAGCATCATCACCACGACTAACGATACCTTTGGAAAGGTCGTCAAACCATTCGTAGAAAGTATTCCTTGCTATAGTAATAATTTATATTTCTTTACTTCAGTAGGTAATCAACTTATGTCTCTACACATTTTTAATTTTAGAATTCATAATTTCGCAGAAATGAATCACAACTCAACACAAAAACCATTTTGATCAAGACGATAGTAATAAAATTTAAAATTATATACTTTGTGGTTCTACGAAATTGAATCGAATTATTCATGTCCATTCACGAATACAAGTGCCTTAGGCTTTAATATGAGCATGGCATGCAAAGTGATTTGTTTGCTAATGCATTAATGTCAGGCGCTTACTTCATAATTGTCAAAACTTTAAACCTAATGTTGGTTTTTAATAGTTCTAACCAATTTTACCTGATAATAATAGTACAATACGTATTTTAATTACGAATCTATAATATAATATAATATAATAAAATAATAATGACATAATATTGTTAAACTACATTTTGACATGATAATATCGTTTATTCGTTACTTATATTGACATACAGGAAACTGACTTAATTGATGATATCGAAAATATGATGGGTGTATTGTGGTCTACTTAATAATTTATCGTAAATAAGAAGATGTTAAACCCTTCGTAGTCCGACTGCAAAGACCACACAATGCCACCCATATCAACAGTTTCAATGTTCTGGTTTATAAATTACGGCAAATCTCAGGGTATTATGGCATCTGTATAATATTTTTCAGTATACCTACTACAGGCGTCGATACAACGGTGACCACCTACCACTAGGTGGACTGCAAGTTATTTCGTTATTTAAATTTTAGAAAACAGCTTAGGCATTCTAAGTTTCTTTAGCAACTAACGCACACTACTAATGAGCCATTAGTTTGCACACGCGCCACCAGAAGCGCATAAAACTCCGCAGTTCACACTTAACTCCACCCTACTTTACACTACAGCGTTGTCACGTTACACTCTTGAGAATTTACAACTACGTAACTTGAAGACTTAGATTATTAATACATACAGAAGCCGCATGGTTGTGGCAATTATAAGTAAGTACTCTTCAAAGCACTAACGAAAAAATAATTTACTGTTTACTAAAAATCATTGCTGTACCGATAAGGTTAATGTAAGACCTGTTGTAATATGAAGTGTGCAATATGATTTCATTTCATAATTCGTCAATCAACACTTTATTCTTTCCATTTCCGACTCATTGAATTTCGATTTCGACAGACATAGCCAAATCAAATTATAGCGATTTCGAATTTGGCGGTTTAGAGGCAGTGGTAGAACAAACACGTTTTTCGAGGCGTGCTATCTTTTTTCTGAGGAGCAATACAGTTTGATGAAAAAGCGCAGTTATTATTATTAATCGACTTGCTAAAAGAAAGAGGTTATCTATTCGTGGAATATATTTTTATTTTTGCCTATTTGTCATTAAAAATTTTGTAGGCGCCTTCTGTACTTTGCGCACTCTAAGCTTGAAGATAAAAAACGGGAGCAAGTGTCGGATTTACGGAGGCGGCCTCGCGCCGGGACAGAGCGTTTCATCAGGTAATAAAACATTCTGCGGGGTTACTTTTCAGGGTGAAATATGGGGTTAGGTCGGGCAGAGCGGCCGGGGTCGGCCATACATCACGCCCGGGTGAAACAAGGATTACTCTAACATCGACTGGGGCTTGTTAATGCGGCCAACTTTTGCGCTGCCGGTAATTTTTACCCGGATTTACATTCCGGGCTGTGATTTTCGCCGATCTCTGAATGGATAATTTCAGTCAAATGAATCCGGTCAAGCTGTTAAGTAATATTAAAGCTTAAAGCTTATGATAACGTATCTTTCATCACGGTCTCTTTCAATAAGAGTACAATTTTCAAAATACGTACAACATTTTAAGAGCGTCTCATTAAATGACTCAAAATACTTAAAACAAATATAAATGATAATAAGATTTAAAGGAAGAACAAGTAACACATTGTACAAAAAGGTAGCCTGTGCAACGTTATTTCTTTATTGCTCGTTTTAGATTAGTAAAATAATTATACGCCTCTATTTTAAGAAAATAATGACAATGAAACCTAATGATTGATAAAGATACAATACCACCAAATCTTATAAAATAAAAATGTTGTACTTCCTTTTCTTCGATTACTCTAGTGTTACGGCAATCAGCAAATAATATACCCTTCAAGGGCACAATAAGTCCCCGCACCATAGATCAACGCCCCGGATGCTGTCAAGTGCGAAATGAATTTGTCAGCCAGTGATTCTTCAAGCGCCCTACCATGTACTTTGGCTGCTCGGAATAAATTCTATAGAATATATTTTAAGTGTAAAATGTTACTAATTATATATGTACACATTATAGTTTTATACATTAGGTACACACGATATCTTTATTTGAAAAACGTGTGCAATGGATACTATCGAGTACGGGAGAATGGCCTAGCATGATCATGTTGTACATTCAACGTTTTTAAACTGCCCGTAAGGCCTCAGACAAAGTTCGATGTCTGGTGTGTAATGACAATAACGAGAACTTTTGGCAGAGCATGCCGTCCGTAGTACGAAAGCAAGCACAAGATTAGCTATTAGCGCCGTTAGCGGTCACCCATCATCCTAACCACTCCGGCATTTCTTAACTTTGCAGATCGAATTCAATCTACACAAGCTGCGACACTGCACACACCATCAAACCTATCACTCGGTATAAGACGAATTCCTTCAATATCTTTAAGTTTTAAGCCAAAGAGCAAATAATATATTCTACAAGAGCACAGTAAGTCCGCGCACCATAGATCAGCGGCCGGCGGTGTCAAGTGCGGAATGAATTTGTCAGCCTGTGATTCTTCGCGCGCCCCGCCATATATCACTCTACCCGGAGCGAATTTTGCAGAATTTATTTAGTACCTACATTTTGCGGTTTTGGGGTTAAAGTATTTGGGCTAGGTAAATTGTTGGGACTTATTTAATTATTTGTTTAGACTTAGGTACCTCTTAATTTAGACATACACATATCAATGATACCTCTAATATTAGTATATTTACACATCAAAGATTTCATCTATTATTTTAACTGCTATGTAACTTTAAGTCTTTGTAAGCTAAGTTTATATACTTACGCAATACATTAATTAGTACAATTTCTTTAAATTAAATTAACTTATTAACGTACTTCATGTATATATATACATAAGCATGTATATTATTAATAATATACCTTTACTTACTTTTATATATTTTATAAGTATTGAATAAATAATAATCACTCAAGCTTTCTTTACGCATAACTTATCAATTTCCAACATCAACAAAGTAATTATTACTGTAAGTGTGGCATAAATATCTTTAATAAGTACCGAATAAATAATTTGTCTTTCTCGTAAAGCCTATGAAAATCCACTCTTTCGTACCCCGTGGCCAAGGGTCATGTCCGAGAGATTTATCGCTTGATGAACAACTTCCTTCATAAAACACGCAGCCGACACCTCGCCCTCGCCCTTATTTCATTTCAGCGTTTACTCTTCCCCCGCCGTTTACTCTTCTCTCGTTTATTTTTCTCTGCAGTCTTGATAAACGTTCTCAGAGCTTCTTACACTATGTACCTACTTTACTTTTTGATCTTCAATTTCCTGTCATCTTCGGAAATACTTTAGTGGTGCATGCACGATATGCAGCACGTATATACGTCTTTTACATTGCATTTTTATACGGGTTTGATTTGTGTGCTGATGAGGAGTCACTTTTTGAAAGACGAAAAACCCATTATGATTCAACTGAAAGTACAAACGCAATACTTATTTATAGTTAACAGTATTAAAAACCCAGCAGTAAGTATTTTAGCAATAAGCATAACCAAATATTTCTAAGGATACCTAAGTCGTTCAGTAAAGACTGATAAATAGCTGGTAATAACCTCAACATTTATGTCTCATACTTCGAGAATTGCTTTGAATTACCCATCGCTTCCTTGAACCACAACTTATCCCCATACATGTTGCTTTCAATCTAAACATCTGCGAAAACGTATCCCATTTATAACAGTGAATTAAAATGGGCACCGAAGCCCATCCAAGGCGCGCAAACAAAGCCCACATATCATCGAAACAACTGCATTAGCGCGGCGGTAAATCGCCCTCTTAATCGTCCTGCAATCGTATATTTCTTGATTAAGAGCTCGTAAAAATGTCGTCTCGCTCTGAAATATGGGCGGCGAGCGGGAGAGGAGATTAGCCGCGGTTTGTTCGCGTGATGGATGGTGATGGATGCTCTAAATATTGTGGAATGGTCAGGATTGAGGCCACGCTCCGGTTTGAATGGGACGCTTCCGGCTTGAGCCAAGGTTCACGTCTGCTTCGGCGACTAGTCGATTGATCGTTTTGTACTTACAGTGCAGCAAACGAACACGCAACATGATGTTAAGAGGTCATTGTTACCCGTGACCATTTGTAAACAACCCTGAATAAAATTAAAATCGTACCTAAAATCACAGATGCGTTGGCACCCCTAAAGACTAAATTAAAAAGCTTTAGACACATTTAAGACTTAATTATTAGGCAGACATAGGTGTGACGGTGGTGCTCCTACCGCTGAAACAAGAAGTACCTTTAAGCATATTTTTTTCTATTTGGTGGAAGTAGCAAATGCGCACACAGTGCACTTGATCTTAAGTGGCAACTGCCGCCCATGGACATCTGTCATGTCATCCATTGACGTTCCAGAAGTTGATTCACCTGTCAGTAAAATTAGAAGCCTACCTGAGTTCGGCGAGAGGCCCGTTGCTACCCCTGAGGACTAATTCGGAAGACATCTTTCTCACCACACTCGTCAAAGTAAAACACAGCGGCGCTTAATACTGTTATTATTAGGCAGAAATAGGTGTGGCGGTGATACTTCCACATTACTTACATACTAAGTAATTAGAAAGAAAACATATTTTACTACAAGCTTTATAATCATAAATAAACACAAGTATAAAAAAGAGAATTCTCTGGAGAATAAGGTTGTACGAACAATATATTTTATGTGGAGGAAATGACGCGGACACGAACTATGGCCTCGTGTGGATTTATCTAGCTGTTAACACGACCTACGCCCCCGCACCCGGGAACAACCAGGAAATTCTGAATTGAACATATATTTCTCTGTAAAACTCTTTGTACGCGGAAATGGTTACAAATACCACTGGTCGACTTAATCACTTGCCATTACTTCTAATACATAGAGGATAGATTGAAAACTCATACAGTCAGAACCTTTCGTGAATTGACTCTGAGGGTACCACCACTGCATCTGTTTCTGCGTAATAACAGCAATGATAAGCGTTGCTGTGCAATTTCATGACAAGGGTAAAAGAAAGACACAAGGCAGGAATTACCCACGCATTAATGGTCGACCTTAAATAAGATTTCAATACTATCTAGGATAGATTATTGAAGTTGTGACCATAAAATGGGTTGCAAGTTTGTTTGCTACTTCTATTATCAAAATAAAATGCATAACAATTATAAGCACGTAATAATTACAAGTGCACATACTTGTAACTTTGCAGTATTTAATAATGTAGAAGTTGTCGACAGAGTATTCTGAAACAAAGTTATGCACTTATATTATCAAAATATAAATGCATAATATTATAAGCACATAATAATTACAAGTGCACATACTTATAACTTGTCAGTATTGAGTAATGTAGAAGTTGTCGACAGAGTATTCTGATACAAAGTTTTGCTCATATTATCAAAATATAAATGGATAATATTATAAGCACATAATAATTACAAGTGCACATACTTATAACTTGTAAGTGTTGCATAATGTAGAAGTTGTCGACAGAGTATTCTGAAACAGCGACAAAATATATCGTTGTAATAACCGTGCAACGAGGCAGTTCTCAAACTTTCCTCTAAAATATGTATGCAGCCAGCGAATTACTTATCTGTTCTGTATGGCACGGAAAGAAATACGACGCTTCCACTGTTTACCGAGATCTACTGCATTCAGCTGCGAGTTGTTCTTATTTGTTCATGGTATATAAATTCTGCTCGTGTTTAAGGAAATGTACTTTTTTGTCATAAATGTAACGGAGTGTGTTATGTTTCGCTGTAAATCTATAATATAAGTATATACATGAAGTAAGTAATCTATATAATACCGCGGTAATCTATAATGTAAGTATTATTTTGAAAGTGGTAGAACCTTTTGTAGTTCGACTCCGGCGGCACCACCGTTACACTTATTTCTGCCTAATAACAGCAATGTAAGCGCTGCTGTGTTCTGGTTTGAAGGGTGTAGTAATAGAGATAAACTTAACGAGGCATTCCAACCTAGTCCTCAGAGGTAGCAACGCATCGGTGGTCAACTTCAGATGGGATTCTGGTCTTATCTGGGGCGGA